>MU226214.1:213511-242689 GCA_018584345.1 Thuja plicata
GCTGAGGACCAGAGCTCTGATACCAATTGTTAGAAACACTGAGAGGGGGGGTGAATCAGTGTTTGTCTATTAATTACTTTTCAGCAACTTAAACATAAATCAAACATACATAGAATGAAGCTTAACAGAAGAAATCATAACACATGATATGATTATAGGGAAACCTTGATCAGAGGAAAAATCCAATGGGAATTAGTACCCACAAATATTGTACTAGGTATAATGAACCTGTTAAAGTTCCTTTGCCCTATTAGAAGCAGTCTTTAGAATTTGAGTACAATGACCTGGTTAAAGGTCTAACCCTATTAGGAGTCTTTTACAAAACCTTGTTAAAGGTATATGGCTCACTGCCTAGGCTCACTGCCCAATAGGATGAAGGCTACAACCTTCTAAAAAAATGATATGCGCTATATCAAAATGAACTATTGTGATGACAGTGTTGTCTAATCAGTTCCGTGTATGCACGAATGCTCTTACTCTTTTAAAGAGCTATATCATATAATGAATTCATTATGCTACCCCTCTATATATTCCTCTTACATAATAATTGATGCTTGTAACATGTCTTTACATTACATACTTATATGTTCATATCTGAATAGGCGCGACCCAAAACAAAACTCTAGTCGGCCCTAAAACAAAATATACAATGCTTCCGAACAATTCAGCTCAGGAATGTTTACTACAATGCTAATTACATTATTAAAAACATATAACCAAAGGTTCTTAGCCATTACATTACAAAATAATTCACGCTGATCAAAACAGTAGTCGTCTCCCATGCTCTGTCTTCTGGACTGCTAGTCTACTAATCTATCTGTAACTTGTCCGTACTGTTGTTCTGAACTATGCATGTCTGGATGTAGCATGTACACATGTCATACAACATATATCTAAATGTGCATATGCTAACTTTATCTCTCTCACATGCGCTAATGTGCTGATCGCTGAGTATCTCTGTCTGCCTTGCTTTCCATACTTAGTCATTTTGTCTTTCATGATAGAAACTAAACATGACTTTGTTGCCATGATGACAACACAAAATGAGTCATGCATCCTTAGGAAGTCAACTTGCCAACATTTTTCTTGTCCTTTGTTTTTTTTTTTCAATCTCCATAGTCATGGCTCTAAGGCTACTTTAGATTCATCAAATTCATTATTTTCAAACAATTCCTCAATGTTATCTTGACTCTCACTCAATTTTTCAACAAGATCTTTACTTTTAGCTCTTGAAAGCTTTAGTTGATTCTTCAACTCCTCAATGTCCATTTTAGCTTCTTTGATTTTCATCCTTTGCTTCAAAAAACCTTCCATTTTTCCTTAAGGATCCTACCTGAGTTGTTAGGCTTCTTCAATGGAACTAGACTCTAATACCAATTTTTAGTCTTCAAATAAATTAAGTGGGGGGTGAATCAGTGCATCCAAAAAACTGAAACAAATCTTAAATGTGCTCCACAAGATACAACATGGAAAAGTAAATATCATGTAGAAACTTAACATATAAACCATTCACTCAAAGTAGACATAAGACTCAATATTTTTCAATGGAAACCCTTGTTAGAGGGATAAAACAATGTGTGGAATGGTATCCAAAAATTTCACTAGTGCACCAAAGAAATATGTCATGTTTGGAGCAATGACAAACACCATGTTAGGGGTGTACCCAGTTAAGAGTATTCTAGCATGGTTCAAAGCTAATGCAAGTCTTGTTAAAGACTAGTTTGTTAAGATATTTCAAAATCCTTCTAAGAGTCACCTGGTTAAAGCATTTACACTTTAGATATTTTTAAAGATCCTACTCACCCTGTTAGGAGTGACCTAGTTAAAGGATTTAACTTTTGAACCTATTAGAGCTTGCCTTGAGATGGACCCAAGAAGGGCTGATCTAATTGTGATCTTCCTATCTGATAGATCCACCTAATTTATGATCACGTCATCACCTTACGCATCCAAAAAATTAAAAAAATCACCAAAACCTATCACAACCCTTAAAGTTCTTAACCTTAACCCTAAATTACAATTTCATCCTTCATTTATAACAACTTTATCACAATCAGCCTCCTCACCTAATTTTTTTTACCAATCAACCTAAAAATCAAATCTTATCACACCAAAATGTATTGGTAAATTCATTAGAGTCAACAAAACATTAACCAAGTTGCAAAAAATCAATTAAGAACATTAAATAGACTGAGGAACCGATCTAACCAAACTTGCTCTAACTATCCTCTGTACTTCCTGTCAGTCCATTGGAATCTTCAATAACTTGCACAGATCTTCAAACTAATTGATTTGATCAAGGGAATAGGTAGATATACCCATTTAGATGATAAATACATGATCACACATCTTAACTCGATCTCCAAATCTAGATCTAGTTGCATGTATTGTGCTTACTATCCTCTGCCCAATTGACCAAACACTTAGTCATGTCTTCAATTATATCTTCAACGCCATTGGTAAAACTGATCTCTTGCATCTTGTACATCATGTTTCCAGAAATAACAACACCATAATACATTACCATGATCAACACTTAGATCATCTTCATCAAATTCCAATAGTACTCTTGTGTCTAGTTTAGTAGTGTTGAGTAGCACCCTAATGTGTTTGGATGTGTGTCATTGTGATTGATATTGGATGTTGGTTTTCATGTCATGTGATCTCAATGTTATTGTATCATTTTTATGAGACTACACATCTTCTTTTTGTGACTGTAGCCTTCTTTGGTGTGTGTGGTTACCATGATTTTATCATCGGGTTACTATCTTCGCGAGCATAGTTGGGTGGGACTAAGGGTTCCATGTGGTAGGGTGGTGTTGCATTACTATACAACATCTGGGGACTAGTTTACAGGAACAAACTTTGTCTAGGTACAACGATAATTTTTTTTATATTCTTGATATTATCCTAGTTTTCCTTATGCTTCCATTTGTGTACTAATGATGTAATTGAGTGACTATAGCCTCAATATGTTTTATTTTGGTACTCCTTTATGTGTAGCTAGTAATTTCTCAATTCTACATTATTGTTGGCTTAGGTTTCACTTGTATTTTTCTTGCATTTTTGCATCAAGTCCTAAGACTGGCGTCTATGATTAACCACCATCATTTACGCAGATCAGCATCTCCAACTGTTGATTGTCAACTTCACCTCTTTGGACTGAGACTTTTGGTCTCAAAAGAGTTTTATATGTGGATCAGTATCTACATGAATTGATGTTTGCACAAACTAGTTTCTCCTCCTGTAGTTTGACTTTTGCAAGGTCTATTAACTGATACTTTTTCACACACAAAATTCAGCAATCCCAGATCGATGTGTTTGTTGATCAGCATCTCTGCATCCCTTATCACCGTCTCTCCCTACCTCCATCATCTCTTCCCAGTTTGGTAATTCAAGCCATTTCAGGAGAATGGTATTTTATGGGTACTTTTGGGTTGGATTCTCGAGGGTCTTTCAATGCTATGTGAGACTTGTTTATGTTTTTTTATGGACATGTATTTATTTATTGCTTAATATAATGGTTAGATAGGTAAATGAACTTGTATGACTAATCAGAGTAGGAACATCTCTTTTGGGGTTAAAAATAACATCTATGCTTTGGGATTGAATTGATTAATTGTCTCCCTTCTTTTTAGCCATGAATTCTTGTCATCTTAGTCTCTCGTGATCCATGGATGAATGTCCAGATCCTTGTAGGGAAATCTCAGGAACGTGTATTCTTCATTCTGACTTTATATTGGATTGTTTGGGAACCTTTGGAGGTGCTTGTTAATACTTCTGCTTTTGTAAAAACATGTGATGTTTATATTGTTATCTCAAGTCACGGTGTGTTGTTTATGAGTTTCTTATTTGATGCACCTAATTACTTAGTGCTTATGCTATGTTCTTTTAGTTTTAAAAAAATTATTTAATGAATATTTACCCATTGGTTCCAAATTTTCTTGGGTGGGGCATTGCATCATGCTACCAAACATTTCTTGGGGATTGTGGAAGGAGAGAAACAACCATATATTCAGAGACAAGATCTATTTTGAAATTGAGATTGCTGACAAAATTCAATTTTCTATTAAGGAAAACATTAGGGTGATTTTTGGTAACTCCTTTGGTTTGGGCCCCCTTTAATTACTCCTCATGTGGACTGGAAGATTTCTCAAGCTTGAAAATTAGAGAGGGACATCATAAAATCATTGATAAAATAGAAGAAAATAAGACTTAACAGAAAGTGGAAACCTCTTCCTAGGGGATGGTTCAAAATCAATACAGATGTGGCAGTAAAAGGGAATCATACACCTACAGGTTGTGGGGGACTAGTTCATGATCACGCAAGTATACATGCCTTGGCAATGGCACTCCCTTTGGGGATTCATATAAACCTTTATGTCGAGGATATGGTTGTCTATCTGAGCTTTAAGATGGCTAGAGATAATGGTATAACTAATGTGTGGTTAGAAGGTGATTCTTTGAACATTATTAATTGTCTCCAATGTGTGTATCCTCCTAGTTGGACCATCAAAACTATTATAATGGATAACCTAATATTATTCAAGGGGTTTGAAAATTTAATATTATCTCATGTTTATCGTGAGGGGAACCATGTGGCAGATCACCTTTCCCACTTGGGTGTTAGTGCACATCAAATATTAGATTGGGATATGAAAAATCATATCCCAATATGAGTGAGCAAGCATCTCCGTAATGATGATCAAGGATGGTGAGTTATTGCATGCCTAGGAAATTATGAATTCATACTTGCGATTGAACGGAAGAAAGATGGCCTCTTTTTTCCATCTACAGATGCATTTGTGGATGGTTTTTTTTTGTATTTCCTCTCTACGAACTAGAGTTATTATGAAAGAGTCATGGGAGTGGATATAAATCACACTATGCCAATTATCTAGGGAAGAATAGTAATCCCATCTAGAGTTTCATATCTATGGAAGGCCTAACTAGGTATATGGAGAAACTTCATGGAGTTGATACCCTTGTCATAGAGGGTTTTTTGAAGGCTAGAAGGAAAGTTTTATGCATTTCTATAGGCTTGAGTTGGTGATCAATGAAGAGCTTTTCACCCATGTTTCCAATACTCTCATTTAAGGTAGGAAGTTCTACAGAGATAAGAAGTCTACCGCAGATGTCATGGATCTTTTCATTCTTCTTGGTAAATGGGAAAAGGACCTCAAAAGCAGGGATGGGGCTTTCAAGAAATGTTCTCTTCCAAAGCCATGGTCTAACGTCACTAAGGTAATTATGTGTTACCTAAATTTAGATGGGAAGTTTGGTAGTATTTTCAACTACCATTTCATTATCTTGAATCATTTTCCTCATGACAAGGTTACTTCTATTCCATTCTATTTAGTCTCTTCTCTTAACCATAATATTGTAGCCCATACAAAGAAACCCTCCTCTCCAATCCTTCATGAGGGTTGTATTTTATTGACTTTGGAACATGCTAAGTCATCCATGACAAGAAACTTCCCCCTCCTAAAAATTTTATTGAGTTTAAGAAAAATGTGAGGGTTCACCAAGATGACATGGATTCTTAACACCCTGATGTTGATTCTTATGGAGATGAAGTTGTCCATATTTATAAGGGCAAAGGTAAGTTAAAAATAGGTATTTCTATGCCTTCCTCCTCTCACAAGAAGAGAGTGGTGTCCTTGGAGGATTAGGATTTTGATTACCATCCCTTGGTTGAGGTTGACACTGACTCTTTGGACATTAAGAGGAAAAGAAAACACAAGGCCAATTCTAGTGGCACAAAACAGAAAGGAAAGGCAAAAATCACTAATCCTTCTCTTAAAAATTTGAAAAAAGTCTCCCATTCAAATCCTATGTTGCCTCACAAATAGAGATTGCATGTTATTAAGGATTTTGAGGAGGAGGATAAGGGGAATGAATCCCCTTTTTTACATAACTATGTTGATAATGAGAAAATAAATGAAGAGACTGCTCCTATGGATCTAGGTATGGACACTCTACTAGAAAAGGGTTCATCAATTTTGGATAATTCTTCTATCAATACTTTTGTGAAAACTTTGTTGCAGAATCATGAAGCTATTTTTTATTGGATTATTACATAGATTAATAATCTAAAGAAAAACTCTCCCTCTTCTCAAAGATTGGATGATATCCTTGCAAGAACTTGAAATTTTTCCAGAGGTATCAATGATCTCAAGCATGAATATGAAGAGAAAATCTGCAAGCTGGAAGATACCATTAAGGTGGCTCATGAAAAGTTGAATAAGGTTGTTTCTTTGAGTAAAGCCACCATGAAGGACACATTGAAGGTATGAGAAAACTCAATGAGAAAAATGTTGTTATTCACAACCTTGAAAAGGAGGATTCACAAGTGAAGAAGAGCAGTAGAGACATGGTGTAGGATAAGGATGTTGAGGTCAAGATTGGGACCGCCTCTACTATGTCGGGTCCTGCTACCAAGATGAGAAGAACAAACAGGGATTTGACCCTTTTAGGAAGCATAGTAAAGAAAGAGGGGGAATTAATGAGGACATCAGTAGGAAAATAATAATTTAGTTAAGATGTTATAGGTTAGTTTGGATTTTATTTTCCCCTGGGTTTTGTTTCCTTTTGGCTTTGGGTTCTTGTCTCATTGGTTTCCTTTTTATCTTTTTTAACAGGAATTTTGTTTCTGTTGTATAACTTGGGTGTCTAGTCTGTGTAAAACTAGTTTTCCCCTAATTAAACACATTATTTGTCAACCTTTAAGAACCACCAATCAAACATAACCCAGAAAAATAACTATAGAAATTCTTGATACTTGTATTTCCTCCTTAATTCATGTATCTTCATATCTCATAATTTTATTATAATTTGTAATCAATTAGAAATTAAAACTTATTAGCATCTCTTACATGCTTCTATATTTCACATTTTTATTTACCAAAAACTTAATATTGAAATGACCAACAAACTTTCATGGGACTTCTATTATTCCTTGATGAATGTAAATATCCTATCTTAACACAAGTTGGGAGAATGCCACTACACGTGAATAAGATGGGTAAAATAAAAGGTAGGTAATTAATTCAACAAATAGAATAAAAGTAGAAAAAACTTTAATTCTATATGACCTTTATAAAATTTTAAACATATTTTTTGTAATATGAACTCTATAAACATGTCAAATTTATATTTATAGATTATAAAGAATGTGACAATAGTGACTTTGGGATAAGTAATTAGTAAATATATCAAATTATCCATATGGTTATTTATTTCATTCTTGAAAATGGGTGGTGTCAGAAATTAAGTACTTTGGATATTTGAAAAGATCATACAAGAGAATATATGTGAAATAATACTACTCAATTGTAGTTCTTTATCATTCTTATTGGTCAAAATTTAAATTATCTATTAACTAAACCTCAATATAAAAATATTTAATTACAAAAGTAGTTATTTTTACAACACCTTTAATTGTTATTATTTTCTATAAAAATTTGCTTCATTATCTTATATATGCATGTATCAATACATTTTTCTTCGACTTCATCAAAGTCTATAGACATATTGT
The DNA here is from genome assembly GCA_018584345.1 of Thuja plicata. NCBI lineage: Eukaryota > Viridiplantae > Streptophyta > Pinopsida > Cupressales > Cupressaceae > Thuja > Thuja plicata. The sequence goes on from MU226214.1 coordinate 221,049, forward strand.
ACCTTCACCTTCTCATGGTCTCGTGTATTTTGATTCATTTTCTTAATCCTTATATATATTTTTGTGCATTGAGTCAACAAAGTATAAATCTTGTAAAAATTAGCTCTACATGTTGATATTTAGATGCCTTTATTAGCATTCATTTATTATAAAAGAATACGGTTAAGTATCTTATCCAATATTATCTTATTTAAGAACCCTAAGGAAAAATAATTATATTTACCAAATAAATCATGTATAATTAGTATATTGGAAGGGATCCATATTTTCTTGATTATCTTACTCCTATATGAATAACCAAAAAAATATTGTCTTTGATTATTTGTACATATTCATATAGGTTGGCATATAATAACACATGTGCTTTAGATGTAATTATTCATAATGTATATCAAGTTTCTCTAATATAATGTCTACAATATAAAGCATCGTCACTTAGATTATCTAAAATTAGATAAGGATTCAAATATAGATGACCTAATTTGCGTGCTACTCAATATAATCACTAATTGTATCCCTTCATTGTTCATTTAATAATATACTAGCTCTTTATAGATTAGAGTGACATGGATAAATACTTCCATGATCCTTGAAACTAGTAAAAAATTATACATTAACTTTAAATGAATTGGTAGATATCTATTATTTGAATTAAGAATAAAAGTTATCTAAATCATATGTCTTTTGATTTTGTTCTAATAATTCAACTATTCAATGTAAATCACAATTATCATACGAATTTTGATTTTTTTCATAGAAAATTAAGTCAAGGATATGAACAAATCACATAAATGATTTATTCATTTGAGAGAATTTATACATTGCACAAGATGACAACACATGGATAGAACAATGTAAAATTTAATGGGATAAGTACTTCCTCCTGTGACAAAACAAATATCCATGTTACCTTCCCAATAGGATGACAAGTCACCATACCAACTTCCACAAGAGGATAAATTGGTAAAATAAATAAATTTAATTAATAAAATCATGCTAGGAAATTACAAAGGTTGAGATAGCTAAATTCCTAAAAATATTGAGAATTCTTAAATTCAAAGTTCATAAATTCAATTGTTCTTTCATCTCCAACTTCTCTTCTTTGTGTTAAAATTATCGGAATAATGTTCAACTATGAAAGAATATATGTAAAATGGCTACATGTAATTGATGTTAATTAAGGTTAGATCTCAAAAGATAAACTAATTAATTTGTTCAAAGGGTAAATTACCATAATAATTCCAGACACTCTATCTTTGCATATTTAATCATCATATCATTCTATCATTCAAAGGTTTGCCAATTTTGCAAAATAAGTGATTGTTTTCATCACAAAATTAATATTTTCAAAGAATGATCTCATTTCCATTCTAATACCTTGCATCGAAATCTATAAATTGCGTCAACTCTATCTAAATCAATGGAGATTCCCCTTTTATAAATTACATTCCCTAAAAGCTTTACTTTAGTAACCCCCAAAAGACACTTCTTTAGTTTTAGGGACATATCATACTCTCTACACCTTTCCAATAATTTATTAAGATCAATAGGGTGATCTTTCCAACAATTTATTAAGATCAACAGGGTGGTCTTCCCTATTCTTTGAGAATAATATTAGGTCATCCTTGTAAATGATGATGCATTTATCTACCAAAAATTTAATTTTTTTGTCTATATGTATTATTTTTCCATTTAGTAGTGACAACAATCTTCATTCTACCCTCGTATTTAACCAAAACTTGATTGTAACTTGAACATATTTTTCCATTTAGTAGTGACAAAAATCTTCATTCTACCCTTGTATTTAACCAAAACTTGGTTGTAACTTGAACATCCATTTATAAAGGATATCATTTGACAACCAATAATACTACTCAAAACAAAACAACACTGCGTCTAATTCATGCATATTTTATGAAAAATACACATATGGTGATAATAAAGCCATTGAAATAAATGTTTATGACATTGATAAGGTATTTTAGTTTTACTATAGTGTCAGTAAATTATAGTTGCAATTTTTTAGTAAAATAGAAATTAAATTTAAAAATTACAATGTTTTCTACATAATTGTGATTCTTGGGTGAAATTGCATCAAGGAACAAGATATTTTTCATCCTGTCCTTCACATTGAAAATTGAAAGGGTTTATTTTTCTTTGAATCCCTAAAGTGAAATAGTTGAATATGGATTCTTTAGCTATGAAAGAAGGGATTCAATTAATGGATGATTTTGTTTGAGAAATTATCTTCCTTTTATTAACTCTATTTGTCAAATTTGTCCTCTTCTTATTTGATTTTTCCTTTTTCTTCTGAAAATTCCCTCCAAAAGTGTTAACTTATAAGTACTTTGATTAATTGTTATATAATACCTTATTATGTTCTATTTAGAAAATAGACTTTATAATAATAAATTAAGCTATCCCTTTGCAATATTTTAAATAAAGTTATTGGGATTATTTTAAAATATTATTATTTTTTCCTAACTTAATCCATTATCTTATGGGAAATAAATAAGTAGGTTTCTTTCCTCCTAATTAATTTTATTAGAATGAGAGGACATGATTATAATGCCCCTCCAAGGAACCATCAGAGAGAGGACAAAACTCATCAATCACGTGGTATTTTTTTAAAATTAATAAATAAACTAATATCAACTAATTCAACTAATAACATATAATTTCTCAACTCATCTACCACTAGGTTAATTTTAAAACACCATGTTACGGATTTTTCTTGCGAGTATCTTTTAAAACCAGTATGAATGCTTGCTATTGTATATTTCCAATATTCTATATGCAAGAAAATCCTAATTGATGAGGATTGGATAAGATCCTCCTTTTTTGAGATCCACAGACTCAGGTAGGTATTACCTTTAAATGATTACTGATTTACAGTATCTATTATAGTGGATTATGTCTTCTTACTAACTTGTTGAATGCCTTTTACTATATCAATAAGTAGATAACTATGCAAATGACTATGAATAATCTGATACAGAGCTTAATAAGCCAAACTATTATCTTGACAATAACAAATAGTAATGTGATAAGGATTCTCATCCTTCTTCCTTTTATAGTTCTCTAAACTTAGGAGGGGAAACCTATTTGATTCTCTCTTGAAGGAATCAATAGACTAAATTGTATACTCTGTGAATATAATTACTTATGAATGTATGCTTTCTTATGAATGTAATGTAATTGATTGATTGATCTTAAATATTTGGATGATGAACAATTACTTGCAAAACTATAAACCAGTGACTGATCCTATGGGCTACAGATTCAATCTTGAATGTAAATCCACAATTAGGTGACTAATGAAAATAAATGCAACCTAGATTGAATTCCTTACAAACTATCCACTCAATCCTATAACTTTGCTTATCAGATCTTAATATCAGTATTCAGCTTCCTAGGGTCACCTAAAAGCATTATTCCTTCCTTGAAGGACCTCACAAATGATTGCACAACTACCTTGCAGTTGATGTATTTAAATGCCTTACAAATAAACACATAAAATATTGAACAGAGATAAAAGAGAAAACACAAGATATAAAACAGAAATTGCAAAGTATTTTGTTATTGTCTAATTGCTTCAAAATACATTCAATAGAAAAAAAAAAAGTACAGAGGCTCAGACAAAATTGTAGTAGTATGCCTTGTAATTATATTCCATCATCCTTCAAAATGTTATAATATGCTCTATTTATAGGCTAAATCCATCTTGTAATCCTTAAGAAGTAAGGATGCAACAAGCTTCGGATGGTTTTAAGACCTAACCCTAAAATATAGAAAATACAAAAGACAGGAAAGAACCAAGCAGTGGATGGACAAAAATGAAGAATGAAATCTGATTTTGTTCTTTGTCTTCTTGTGATCTCTGGCGCCTTTGTCTATATATGTTCGGGATAGCTTATGATATTTATAGCGATACCTAGTGACTATCATTACAGGCTAATTTAGACTAGTCTTCAAGATAGCTAACCTACGTACCTATGCTAAAAGAGAAGGTGTCATGTGTCCTCCTATTCTTCATCAATAACATCCAGGTCAACAGTGAAAGGATTTTTCTTCTTGGGCTTTGTTAAAACATCCCATGTTGTGACATCATCTTCCTTCGGCCATTCAAAGCTCTGTATGTTCTCCAATTGGGTCTTGTGTCTCTCCCACCTTGCATCTGTAATGCTCTTGACATTCGTAATGAACTTGTTGAAATATGTTTCTTCCTTAAAGACTTCATCTAGAACCTTGTTGCATCTTTCCATATCGAATTCCCCCTTGTCAGAAACATAAACCTCTTTATTAGGTAGTACAGTGTCAAATTATGAGATCCATACCCCTAGTGGCTTGATTTGACTATCTTATAATTTTATTGAAGGCACAAATTTGTTGTAATCAAGCCCAAACATGTTTAATCTTGCCTCAATCTGATTTACCTTGCCTTTGAAAAAGGACAAGGTTTCCCCTATCTGTTCTATCTCCACCCCAACCTGGGTTACTATTTTTGGTATATATGATCTCAGTGGTTGTAAAGATGCTAACCTCTTAAATAATCATGTTCTCCCTGACCATGTAGCATAGTAAGGGTTCAAAATTGAAACAAAATTCTTAACTTCCACTTGCAAGCCTGGAAATTTACCATAGGATCCATATACTATATCTATTTTATCCTTTATAACATTGATCCTATGCTGCAAAATTTTATTCAATGCTCCTAAAACAACATTGTTATTCTCACTAGTCCCCTACCCTATTTCTGCTGCAACATGCTCTTTTTTCTGCACACACTGATTACTTAGCAAGTTTCACTCTGAAAACAATAAAAATTTTGGTAAAATTCAATGATTAACTGTAACCTCTATTTATTTTAGAACTATCAATGCATGAATCATATAATTGTAATTCAATCACTTTTGTCTTCAATTCTTTGTGCCATGAAATCAATTTCCTTCCTAGTCATAGCCTCTGAGAGTGATAGGGGGTAAATTTTGGGTGAGTGCCTTTTCATAAAAAACTCTTATTATTTGTGAAGAGGATCCATATTTGATCTAATTGGCTACCTTGAATACAAATCAACTACATCTCAACACACTTGTCATAAATCTCTTAATTTCCATTGGCTTGCAACTATACATCTTGGTGCTAAAGAGAAGTCTTTGCTCAAACTCTAGTTCTCTTATTAGTGACCTTGCAACTATATTGTCTCCTTATCGCTAAGAAATACCCTTAACTATGGTTTCTTACTGAGACTTGGCGACTTCCATATGATCAACTTCCTAATCAACGGTTATCTCCTAGTCGCCAAATGAAATAACTTAATTCATATTCTTTCACAGACTTGGCAGCTGAGGCTTCTAACAACTCATCTTAAACCTTGGTTTCCTTTTAGAGACTTGGAGACTATGTAATCTCCTTGTCACTGAGAAAACCTTTTAAACCTTAATTTACTTTGAGATAACGTGACTAAGGATTTATCTCATAGTCGCTAAATAATTTTACACTTGTCACAATTATCTGGAGATTACCCGACTACCATAGATCTTCTTTTATCTACATCTGACGGTCTGCGCTAGGTCTCCAGATCTTCAAAGAAAACCCTAATTTATTATGAGACTACGTGACTATCATCTCTAAGTTACCAGATGAATTCTTTACTTTAAATTTTTATCGAAGACTACACGACTTACACATAACCTTTTCATATTTGAACACATGTCTCAATGTTATCCTTTTGTCTCTGAATCACTAAATGATCCTTGACTTTTCAAAAATTCTTAGTGACTTGGCGCCAACTATTGGATCTTGTTTTAATCTTATGGTTTTTTCCAAGTCTCGTGATTTTTCACTTAACCCTTACTTTCTTCTATGACCCAGTGACAACATTACTATTGAAACCGACATTTAACTATGGTTTACTTTAGGAGACTTCACGACCAAAGGAACTCAGTATCACTGAATGATTTTCTAACTATTGGGTTTATTAGGAGACTTCTAAACCACCATTGGATGAAACTAAATATGGATGATCAATGCTAAGTCTCCCATCCATTTGAGGTATATTCTTTTCCTTGGGAGATAACGTGACAAGGAAATTTTGCTATATCTCATAACAAAATGGAATATTCTCTGAACTTTAAGAGACTTAGCAACTAACTTTTAAAATAGGCACATGATATATCAAAGACTTTAAGTTAAGAAAAATTAACTTCAAAAATAGAAATATGACTGAAATAACTAGGGTTTTAGCCATTTTCAAACAGAGGATGACCTAGGACTTAGGGTTTTTTGCATTCTTCACTGGGTTTGTGGCTAAAATCATCATTTTCAAGGAAAAATTACATCATTGGATAGGAATTTCAATTCTTGAGCATGGAAATGGCTGAGGATTTCAAAAAAAAAATTGTCAGACTACAAAAACTGGAAATACAACCAACAGTGGCTCTATCTGAGGATGTTTAAACACAAGTTTATATCAAGAACCATAGAATATTTTCTTGAAAACCACTCAAAAGATGCTGACTAACCTATTGCAGAAAGAAAGACACAACTCAAAGAAACACAATTATTTACATATAATACAGAATTTACTTGTGCATAAAACTGAAACTTTCAACTAAAGAAAGGCTTCAAAAATTGCCCATGCACTGGAAATTCAAATTCTTCCTCATCTATGTTCTTCAAGATATAAGAATCTTTACCAAAATTCTGAGAAACAATAAAGGGACCAAACCATAAGGATTCAAATTTCTCGTGCCTCCCTTTATCCTCTACTCTTACATTCCATTGGAGTACTAGATCATCAGGCATAAAATTTCTACTACTTTCCCTCTTACAAAAAAGATACTTCATTCTTTGTTGCAATTTTATATTCTCTTTCTGACCTTCTCTTCTGATTTCATCAAGCTCAACTAGTTGCATTATTCTATCTTTCATTGGATCAGACATTTACAGCTCTTCTTCCTGAATAAACTTGTATACAAGTGATAAATTTTTCATAGGCATTCTAGACTGTAAACCATACACATTCAAAAGGTGACTTACTAGTGGATTTCTTGATTGTTATTCTATTAGCCCATAGAGCTAGTTTCAACTTTGTGTGCCGAGCTCCTTTGTTCTTTTCCAAGGTCTTCTTTAAAATATTCAAAATGCTTTTATTGCTTGATTTTGCCTGGTCATTTGCCTGAGAATGATATGGGGATGAATAAGACATTATGATCCCATATTCATTGCAGAAATCCCTGATCTCATCTGATCTAAAACACATAGCATTATCCATTACTAGCTTCGCAAGGACACCAAATCTGGTTAAAATATTTTCTAGTAAAAAATCAGTAACCACTTTGCTTGTTTCTTTTTTAGTGGGAATAGCTTCAATCCACTTTGTAAAATAGTCAGTGGCAACAAGTAGCCAATTGTGTCCTCCACTAGATTTCTCTAAAAATTCTGCAATAAAATCAATACCCCACATTGCAAAAGGTGCTTCAACACTCACATGATTCAACAACAATGGTACCTAAGAACTTCAATTTATTTGAGAACCTCTGGCAAGGCTCACATTTTCTAACAAATTCATGAGTATCTTTAAATATACTAGGACAATAATATCCATCTCTAAAAAATCTTATGGGCAGTGGTCTTAGCAGAAAAATCTCCACCACATACTCTAGCATGCATTTCAACTAGTACTTTATTAGCTTGGCTCTTATCTAAACATAATAGTAGTACACCATTTCTATCTTTCCAATATAGATCTCCTTGAATTAAGGTGTACTTCTAAGCTTGTAACTTGAGACTCCTCTTTTGATTATCTGACATGGCTTTAGGACACTTGGCATTCTTAAGGTAATACATGATATCAACATAGAATGGTTGTCTTTCAATACTTGTTATTGTTAAATCTTGTATCACTATATTATTCACTTGTACCAAGTCTAGATTTTCTTTTGTTAGAATTTTTTCTAAACCTTGTCCTCTAACCAATTTAGTAATATGGATTTCTAGGTTAAATTCTTGAATTCTATTAATCCATTTACATCTCTTACCAGTCACTTCTGATTGGGTAAGAATATCCTTTACTACTGAATGAGGTACATATGCAAGAACTTTGGCACAAACTAGGTAGGGTCTAAATGATTTAACAACTTTTACCAATGCATATTCCTGCTTCTCCATCATTTCATAATTTAGTTCTGCAGCTTGGAGAGATTTGCTAAAGAATGCAGTTGGATGTTCAAATCCCTCCTCATCTTTCTGAAGTAAAACAATAGCAATAGTATGAAAAGATGCAAATGAGAACAAAGAAAAGGGCTCACTGTAATGAGGAGATTTTAAAACAGAGGCCTCTTGTACTACTTGCTTAATTATTTTAAATGCTAACTGATCTTCTTCATTCCACTGAAACTTTGCATCTTTCTTTAATAACTTGATAATTGGCTTGACAATTTCAGAAAAATTTGCAATGAATCTTCTGACGAAATTGATCTTTCCTAGGAAAGATTGCACACCTTTTATATTCTTTGGAGCAGTGACCTTTTGAATAGCTTTTGTTCTCTCAGGGTCTATCATTACTCCATATTTGGACACTATATGTCCCAATAGCTTTTCTTCTATGACTGCAAATTAACACTTTCTAGGATTTATTGAAACACCATATGTTAAAGCCTTGTTGAAATATTTTTCTACATGTTCACAATGATCCCACGTTTTCTTAGAAAATGCAGTCAAATCATCTTGGTAGATAACCATGAATAGATCAATAAAATCCTTGAATACTACATCCATGACTATCTGAAAATTTCCTCCTTCATTTATTAATCCCAATGGCATTCTAACATATACATAAGTTCCCCATGGAGTAGTTAATGCACTCTTAAACTATTCTGACTCTTTTACAAGTACTTGATTGTAGCCTGAAATGCCATCCATCATTGATAACAGTTCACAACTAGTAACCTTATGCAACATTGCTTCCATATTTGGTAGAGAATAATTGTCTTTCAAGGATGCAATGTTCAGATTTATGAAATCAACACACAATCTTATATCACCATTCTTTTTTCTCAATGGTACTAGATTTGAAACCCAAGTTGAATATCTAATAGGCTGGATAGTTCCTGCATCCTTTAATTTCATCAATTCCTATTGCATTTTGGGATCCAACAGTGGATTAATGGGTCTCTATTTTTGTCTGAATGGTTTCACATCTGTTTTGAGTGGGATTTCATGCTGGAAAAGGTCTTCCCTATAAGATTTTAAATCTTCATATGACCATGCAAACACATGCTTGTGTTTTCTCAATAATTTTATCAAATTGGTTCTAACATGGGAATCCAATCCTTTTCCAATATAAACTATCTGAGGAGTGGTCTCTGATCCCAAATTTATCTCCTCTGAATCATCAATCTTGGTATTGCTTATTCTTGTTGTATGTTCATTCTGACTACCAAACAATGCCTCTAGTTCTACCAATCCCTTAGGAATCTGGTTAGAACTTAATTGGACAACCTCATCTCCCAGTATACAATCCTTACCATCAATGACCTCAAGATAATTATTGAAATCTATGTGCTGGTCTTCATAATGATCAAGGCATTGAAGAAATATAAGGATATCTTGGTCATCTTCAAATACTTGCCAGTTGTACATATTGTCAAGAACAACTGGTCTTGTTTTAACCTCAACAATTGATACCCCATTTAAGGTCAAATCATCAATTTTCAAAGCAACATTAGCTAAGAAATATGCCATAATGTTTCTAGACCTTTCTATCCAATTTATATTAAAGGCATCAAAAATTCAATTTGGTCCCAAATAACATGTCTATACATCTTTAGTCTATCATTCTTCACAACATATTTGGACCTTACTTAGGATACTACTAACTCTGAGTCACCATAAACTTTTAAACACTTTATACCATGTTTAGCATCAATGTCTAGCCCTAGAAACAAAGCTTCATATTCTGTTGTATTATTTGTACACTGAAAAGATAACAGAAAAGAATATTTGAATATGGTACCTGATGGAGATATAAGTAGAACTCCAGCTCCTGATCCTTCTTTTGAACAGGATCCATCAAAATACATTTTCCATAAACCATCACTCTATGTAGTTAACTCCTTCACTAAGGGCCCATTTACGTACTGGAATACCATATCCTGGATATGGTCAATTCAGGAAGATGCTGCATATTCAGGAAGATGCTTATCCTCAAAATGAAATCTGGAATATGATCTTACCCATTTGGTTCTCTAGGAAGATGAATGAGAAGATGCATAAGGAATTTTAATTCTTTATTTTTTAATTTCTTTGAATATGGTGTGTATACATGTGTGTATATATACACACATGCACATGTGTGTATATATACATACATACATGTGTGTGTATATACACATGTATATATACATGTGTATATATACACACATACACACATGTGTGTATACACACATACACATGTGTGTTTATACACACATACATGTGTGTGTATACACACATGTGTGTATATACACATACAAGTGTGTATCCATGTATACACATATACACATGTGTATATATACACACATACACACATGTGTATACACATATACACACATTTATGTATATATATATACACACATATACATATGTGTGTATATATACACACATATACACACATACATGTGTGTATATATACATACATATACACACCATACATATACACATACAAGCATGTATCCATGTATACACATATACACACATGTGTATATATACACATATATACACACATATACACACACCATACATGTGTGTATATATATAGACATATACACACACCATACATATTTGTATATATACATACATATACACACATATGTGTATATACACACATACATGTATGTGTATATACACATATGCATATATACACACATGTGTATATACACACATGTATATATATACATCCTTATAGAAATATAATATACATCTTTATTGTCACGGATCCCACGAAATATTAAATTTGGTTTTCTAAAAATTTGAATTCCTATTCCACTTATTTTGAAATTCCAATTCCAACTATTTAGGTGGAAGATGATATTCCCATTTTGGGGGCAAAATGAGAATTTTGGAATTCCAATTCCATTTTTTTCCAAGGACCCAAACATGGAATTTGGCATTATCCAGAATTAGATAATGCCAATTCCTGTCATATAACAAGAAACAAACGGGCCCTAAAGGATCAACATTCTCACACTGGTGAGCACTCCTTTTTATTATGAAATTTTCTATATTAATGTCAACACAGTAATTAATATTTGTATCCTCATGCAACTCTATCATATGAGGTGTTCTTCCCTCTCTAGAAACCTTTACATTATTTCCAGCTATATTGAAAGTGGCATGGGACAAGTCAAACTGAATACTACCCCTCATTGAATCACTCCATTTACTCGACAGCAACATGCCATAATGTGGTGGAAAATCAACCACCAATACACTCATAGTCAATACTGTATTAGGGCATATAGCTAATTTGTAAGGTAAGGCTTCAATGGTTCCAACAATAGGGATTTCTCTTGAATCCATCGCTTGAAACCTCCCATGAGGAGTATCTACTTGCAATCCCATGGATCTCATGATTTCTGCAGGCATGACTGTATTAGATGCTCCTGAGTCTATCATGCAATTTTTAAGCATCTTTCCATTTATTACCAATGTCAAGAAAAAGGGGTCAATAACCCTTGTAGAAGTATTTTTGTTAAGCTAAATCTGAGGGATCTCAGAAATCATCCCCTTGGGTTCCTTTCCCTTATTGTTGAGTTTCTTTTCAATATATTATGGTTTCTACAGTTTTACTAGTGATACATTATTTAATACTGAAAGGACTTTTTCTTTGTGTTCTTTTATCCTCATCATTTCTAGGAATGAGACCTTCACAGTCATCTGAGATAAACACTGGCCCATATCCACTGGAGTATACTTTACATCAGAGGTTTTATGTTTTTCAACAATAATATTATTTTTCTCTATCTGAATGTTCACAACAAGGTCTTCCTTCTTAGATTTCTTATTTTCAACTTTGGGGGAGGAAGAACTTGCTTCTGGCACTTTAGCCTTTTCTACATGTACATCTTTTGGTTCATTGGCTTTTTTTACTATTTTGACCTTAGGTTTGTTTACATTTTCCCCAGGTCCATCTCTTTTTGGTACATATTTGGCATCTATTTTATTTTCTTTAATGAAGATGCATGATGGCTCACTACAAACATTACCCACAACTCTATTTCTTAGGTGATAGTTATTTCATTCTTTGTTCACTAGATCAGCAGTAATCCTAGCCTTTTCTTCATCAGAGGCTTTTCTCACTACTGAGGGTTCCTGACTATTTTGGGCATAACACCTTATGTGATCAACCCTATCTTCCTCTTCACTATCAGACAAGATTTGTTGCTAATGAACTTCCATTCTACCTTGCGTGCCATATATGTCATGATTTTCAATCTCATCATCAAAATCAATGTCATGACATGAATAAGCATTATTCATACTATAATCACATAGCACATTTTCATCCTTTTCTTGCTCTTCATTTTCTTTTATATCTAAAGAAACAATGCAAAAAATAAGGATTGTGCGGTGCCTCACAGGCCTCACACCAAAAGTCATCATTACACATGTGAATAGTATTTTTTATGTAGGGGATCAGGAGTCCTATTCTCAGATTTGTCTTTCCTTGGTGGAGAAATAGGATTTCCATCCTTGAATTGAGTACCATAGGGATAATTCTGCATCCTATTTTGTAGGTTATAGTTATTATTATAGGATGGTTTGTTATTCCATGGAGCCTTGTATTCTCTATATTCAGGTTCCTTTTGATTACTCCTACTAAACCATGGATCATCTCTTTTACCCAATTTTCCTGATATCCTCCTATTCATCTTTATATTTATATCTATTTTGTAAGCTTCTGTTAGAGTTCTTAGATTCTTATCTATAAGTGCATAACCCATTTTTCAATCAAAATCGTTGAGATAGGTAGCAAGACATACATTTTGATCCAACTTCATTTTTTGAAACAACTTATGCATGGCTCGTTGGAATCTTGTGTTGAATTCAATTACTTCTTCATTTGAGTTCTTCTTTATATTGTTGAATTCATTAATAAAAAATCCTTCATTAGTCTTATCACCATATTGATCCTTGAATAGATCAATCAGTTCATCTATTGTTCTTACAGAACCATGAGATAGACTCCTAAACCATTCCCTAGCATCTTCTAGTAAGGATTGTAGAAAAAATTTCATCAGGACATCCTCATGATTGATATTTAGATCATCTATAACATCAAAAAAAATTCTTAAATGCTCTTCACAAGTTACAACATTATTTCCTAAAAATTTTGGAATTTTTTCTCCCATATCTTCTGGTATTGCATTAGGGTAACCTGGAATTCCAAAAAAAGAAAATTGTTTGTACCTTTCTGTAGGAAGTGGTCTCCTTTGGAATTTGTCAGTATCTTTAGGAGCAAAGAATTTTCTATGGTCTCTGAACGAAGAAGCCTTGTTTCTTGATGTTGTAGCATTCTCTGCATCAACATAAGAAATGGTAGTGGATTGCAAGAAGTCAATTTTTTTCTTCACCTCTATAGTAGAAACTTTTTCTTCAAATTTCTCTAGCATCTTAGCCATGGTTTCTCTTTCTTTTTTAATCTTTTCAAGATCAATGTCTAGCTTAAACATTTTCTCAGTCAGGTTTTTATGAGTTTTTGGCTCCTCAACTTCATTTTCTGTAACTTTATTTTTCCCTTTATCTCTAAAGGCTTGAGGACCTAAACCTTTGTGGGTATTTGGAGTCTCTTGGTCTTTGTGAGAATTCTAAACATTTTTTTTAGCTTGATGTCTTAAAGATCTTCTTCAAAACTTGTCAACATCCTTCTTCTCATTTTTTTCTTTTTATGATCTTTTTCCCTTTTCTTTTGTTGAATAAGGGCTAGTTGTCTTATGAGGATTCTTTCTATCTTGGAAAGCTCATCAAGGGAACTTCAGAGTCTGAGCTAATTATGTCAGTTCCTTCTCTCTCACTAGAAGTAGTAGTAACTACATAGGTTTCTAGTCCAAGGTCTGGGGCATTTTTATACTCTGAGGTGTTCCCCTCATGACTTGACCGATTGGTCTCCTTCCTTCTAGTGATATTCTCTTCATTTCTAGGAGAAGATTCATTAATGTTATCTTGGTTCTTTTATCTCTAAGGAATCCTAGTTCTTGAAGTAGTGGGGATCCCACTATCCAACTCAACTTCTAGATTATCTCTCATTCTTGACCTAGTAATCATATTTGTATAAATGTTTCAATTTTGCACTAATTATAGATATTTTCTTTTAGAGTCACCACCCAAAACAAGCTTGGGAAATATGAATACTACTAGAATGACCTAGACTGGAAAAAACTCAACTATGGTATTTATAAATCAACTTTCAACTGGAGATTATGGAATAGTACTTTTCATCCCCAGCAAAGTCACCGCTTTGTTACGGATTTTTTCTTGCAAGTATCTTTTAAAACCAGTATGAATGCTTTCTCTTGTATATTTCCAATATTTTATATGCAAGAAAAGCCTAATTGATGAGGATTGGATAAGATCCTCCCTTTTTGAGATCCAAAGACTCAAGTAGGTATTACCTTCAAATGATTATTGATTTACAATATCTATTATAGTGGATTATGTCTTCCTACTAACTTGTTGAATGCCTTTTACTGTATCAATAAGTAGATAACTATGCAAATGACTATGAATAATCTGATACAAAGCTTAATAAGCCAAACTATTATCTTGACAATAGAAAATAGTAATGTGATAAGGATTCTCATCCTTCTTCCTTTTATAGTTCTCTGAACTTAGGAGGGGAAACCTATTTGATTCTCTCTTGAAGGAATCAGCGGACTGAATTGTATACTCTGTGAATATAATTACTTATAAATGTATGCTTTCTAATGAATATAATGTAATTGATTGATTGATCTTAAATATTTGGATGATGAAAAATTACTTGCAAAACTATTAACTAGTGCCTCATCCTATGGGCTACAGATTCAATCTTGAATGTAAATCCACAATTAGGTGACTAATGAAAATAAATGCAACCTAGATAGAATGCCTTACAAACTATCCACTCAATCATATAACTTTGTTTATCAGATCTTAATATCAGTATTCAGCTTCCTGGGATCACCTAAAATAATTATTCCTTCCTTGAAGGACCTCACAAATGATTGCACAACTACCTTGCAGTTGATGTATTTAAATACCTTAAAAATAAAAACATAAAAGATTGAATAGAGATACAAGAGAAAACACAAGATATAAAATACATATCGCAATGTATTTTATTAATGTCTAACTACTTCAAAATACATTCAATAGACAAAAAGTACAGAGGCTCAGACAAAATTGTAGTAGTCTAACTTGTAATTATATTCCATCATCCTTCAAAATGTTACAATATGCTCTATTTATAGGCTAAAACCATGTTGTAATCCTTAAGAAGTAAGGATGCAACAAGCTTTGGATGGTTTTAAGACCTAACCCTAAAATATAGAAAAGACAAAAGACAAGAAAGAACCAAGCGATGGATGCAGAAAATGAAGAATGAAATCTGATTTTGTTCTTTGTCTTCTTGTAATCTCTGGTGTCTTTGTCTATATATGTTCAGTATAGCTTCTGATATTTATAGCAAGACCTAGTGACCACCATTATAGGATAATTTACACTAGTCTTCAAGATAGCTAACCTCCCTGTGCTCAACGAGCAGGTGCCATGTGTCCTCCTATTCTTCATCAATAATATCTAGGTCAACAGTGACATGATTTTTCTTCTTGGGCTTTGTTAAAACATCCTTTGTTGTGATATCATATTCCTTCGGCCATTCAAAGCTGTGTATGTTCTCCAATTGGGTCTTCTGTCTCTCCCACCTTGCATCTGTAATGCTCTTGACATCTGTAATGAACTTGTTGAAATTTGTTTCTGCCTTAAAGGCTTCATCTAGAACCTTGTTGTATCTTTCCATATCTAATTCCCCCTTGTCAATAACATACACCTCTTTATTAGGTAGTACAATGTCAAATTTTGAGCTCCATACCCCTAGTGGCTTGATTTGACTATCTTTTGATTTTATTGAAGGCACAAATCTATTGTAATCAGGCCTAAACATGTTTAATCTTGCCTTAATCTAATTTGCCTTGCCTTTGAAAAAGGACAAGGTTGCCCCTATATGTTCTATCTCCACCCCAACTTGGGTTACTATTTCTATCAGATCTGATCTTAGTGGTTGCAAAGATGCTAACCTCTCAAATAATCTTGTTCTCCCTGACCATGTATCATAGTAAGGGTTCAAAATTGAAACAAAATTCTTAAATTCCACTTGCAAGCCTGGAAATTTACCATAGGCTCCATATACTATATCTATTTTATCCTTCATAACATTGATCCTATACTGCAAAATTTTATTCAATGCTCCTAAAACA
The DNA here is from genome assembly GCA_018584345.1 of Thuja plicata. Classification (NCBI taxonomy): domain Eukaryota; kingdom Viridiplantae; phylum Streptophyta; class Pinopsida; order Cupressales; family Cupressaceae; genus Thuja; species Thuja plicata. Next base: position 237,545 of record MU226214.1, read on the forward strand.
CCATTGTTTTTCTCACTAGTCCCCTACCCTATTTCTGCTGCAGCATGCTCTATTTTTTTCACACACTGATTACTTAGCAAGTTTCGCTCTAAAAAAAATAAAACTTTTGGTAAAATGCAATGATTATTGGTAACCTCTATTTATTTCAGAACCATCAATGCACAATTCATATAATTGTAATTCAATCAATTTTGTCTTCAATTCTTCATGCTGTGAAATAAATTTCCTTCCTAGTTGTAGCCTCTGAAAGTGACAGGAGATCAATTTTGAGTGAGCGCCTTTTCATAAAAAACCCTTATTATATTTGAAGAGGATCCATATTTGATCTGATTGGCCCTACCTTGAATACAACTCAGCTATATCTCAACACACTTGTCATAAATCTCTTAATTTCCATTGGCTGGAAAATGTACATCTTGGCGCCAAAGAAAAGTCTTTGCTCAAACTCTGGTTCTCTTATTAGCAACCTTACGACTATATTGTCTCCTTATTACTGAGAAATACCCTTAACTATGGTTTCTTACTGAGACTTGGTGACTGCCACATGATCAACTTCCTGATCAGTGATTATCTCCTAGTGGCCAAATGAAATAACTTATCTCATATTCTTTCTGAGACTTGGCGATTAAGGCTTCTAACAACTCATCTTAAACCTTGGTTTCCTTTTAGAGACTTGGCGACTGTGTAATCTCCTTATCGCTGAGAAAACCTTTTAAACCATAATTTACTTCAAGATAACGAGACTAAGGCTTTATCTCATAGTCGCTGAATAATTTTACACCTGTCACAATTATCTGGAGATTACCCGACTACCATAGATCTTCTTTCATCTGCATCTAACAGTCTGCGCTGAGTCTCCAGATCTTCAAAGAAAACCCTAATTTGTTATGAGACTATGCGACTATCATCTCTAAGTCTCCAAATGAATTCTTTACTTAAATTTTTTCTCAGAGACTACGTGACTTACACATAACCTTTGCATATTTGAACACATGTCTCAATGTTATCCTTTTGTCTCTTAATCGCTAAATGATCCTTGACTTTTCAAACTTTCTCAGTGACTTGGCACCAATCGTTGGATCTTATTTTAATCTGATGGTTGCCGCCAAGTCTCATGATTTTTCACTTAACCCTTACTTTCTTCTGTGACTCAGCGACAACTTTAATATTGAAACTGACATTTAACTATGGTTTACTTTAGGAGACTTCGCGACCAAAGGAACTCAGTGTCACTAAATGATTTTCTATCGCTAAATGATTTTCTAATTGTTGGGTTTATTAGGAGACTTCCCGACCACTGTTGGATGAAACTAAAGATGGACGATCCATGCTAAGTCTCCCATCCATTTGAGGTATATTATTTTCCTTGGGAGATAACGCAACAAGGCAATTTCACTAAGTCTCATAACAAAATGGAATATTCTCTGAGCTTTAAGAGACTTAGCGACTAAATTTTAAAAAAGGCACATGATATATCAAAGACTTTAAGTTACAAAAAAGTAACTTCAAAAATAGAAATATGACTGAAAGAACTAGGTTTTTAGCCATTTTCGAACAGAGGATGACCTAGGACTTAGGGGTTTTTGCATTCTTCACTGAGTTTGTGGCTAAAATCATCATTTGCAAGGAAACATTATAGCATTGGATAGGAATTTCAACTCTCAAGCATGGAAATGGATGAGGATTTCAAAAACATTTCTGGCAGACTACAAAAACCAGAAATACAACCAACACACCAAACCAAATATTATTATGATGCCCCTTTTAAGATGAGATAAGATTAACTTACTATCATTATAATGCCATCAATTATTTCTACATACTTGTGTTGTAATTTCTTTTTCTTTCCATGTCCTAGTACTTATATCTAGACACACCTCTTCATAACTAGAAGCATATCATCAGAGTCAATAACATTAAATGCATGATCATAACTAATCCCTTGATCAATATCTTAACTAAATGCATCATCATTATGAAGAAATGAATTAATTGCATATAAAACTTAAAAAACAAACCCAAAGGGGCTAGACCTAAAGTCTCAGGGGCTCATCACTAATGACCTTACTTATGTCACATACATAGACTTTGCAGTTTGACTCTTATGATTTGGAACCATATTATATTGGTTCACAAGGAAGAGGTACAAAATGCATCATATATTTATTATCATAAATTTAAAAGGTATAAATGTGGGTACACAACACTTTTTAGGGTGGAGTCTCTAGACAGTTTTCTATGTCAACTGCCACACACTTAGGTGAAACAGAGATGAAACCTAGTTAAAGTGATCCTACTTATCACACTCCAAGGAGGTATGCTAAGGCTGATAATTGGATAATGAGAAAATTATTTGCTATAACACTAATTTTTATATCTTCCAAGCATCAACTTATAAACATTTTTAATGAAGTAATTATGAGTATATATTATTGTTCAAGATAAATTAGTATCAGACTATCTCTAGTGCGGGACATAGTAAACCATAAGATGACAACATCTTGTCCTCATTATTAGGATTGGGAAAATCAAGTTGTAGACTCCTTAAATCATAACCATGCAACAACAAGGAAATTGATGAATAACCTAAACAAATCCATTATTCCCTAATTGACAATTAATAAAAAATGAGGGATAATTACTGATTTTACATGTAGTGGTAATCTATATATACTACAAATATTTGTGTTAGTGCATAGATGCGACATCATACCTTGGGTCTTTTAAGGACAAATATCAAATATCACTGAGATAAATATTACCACAAAAAATATCCATGTAATAGTCACATTGATAATTTCATAGATATAAATTATTGTGATAAAGGTATAAATACAACGCAGCTAGTTATCAACAAATATTCTATATATTTCACTAACTAAATATTATGGGTTTTCAATTTAACAAGGTGTGTGCTAGAGGGTGGGTACTAAGCATAATCTAACCATTCTGATAATTCCAAGAGATAAATTCATCTATATAGTAACTAATATTTACATAATGGGTAGAATGAACCACTATATTAATTTCCAAGAGCTTAGTTTCATCTCAATCACATTTATTCCAAGAAGTGTAATAATGTGTCTTAATCATATATCATAAACAAGAACACATCATTAGACATATAGAAGTTACATAAATAATAAGAACATAAAAGACAATATAAGAGCATATAATTTGCATTGGCCTATGCATTTCCACATGTCTGCGACTAATATCATAGACATCTTCATATATAGTTAATCTAAAGAAGAATACATATAACTACACTGAAGAATTTATTTCAAAATAATAATGAAAACTCATGTCTTATCAATATAACTGAAGTAAATCTATACATTCTCTATTTATTCTCAATGGTCTCTATAAAATAGTTTGTAACACTGGGTAACCTTCAACATTAAGGGTTCTAGGACATTAATGATAATTTCAACTATAGTTTCATAATATGATCAAAGATAAAGAAATAATAAAATCATTGCTTTCTCAATCAATTAAATTTCTTTTTTTTGTAGAAGTGAAAATCCTTACCAAAAGATAGATATAATATAACTTATTGGTAGATTCCCTATGGTTTTAATCTATTCCCTCAAGTAATCATGATGTTTTTCATATAAAGATTCTAAAACTATATTGCAATAGTGAAGAGGATACCCTTGTAATGCAAAACAAATGATATCTTAAGATATAGCTGATTTAGCCTATAATTAATACCACCATTCCAATATAGATATCGTAAAGCTCATTGATAATTTCAATTATAAAACAATCTATCAAATGCCACCATATTCCGAAAATAATATAAAATATTAAGACTCAATTACTACTAGGATAAAATCTAAACTCTATAATCAACATCTATGTATACTAAATAAGAAGTATTATTATTATTTTCTATAATTTTAATATGTCATCATTAAGTATATGAATAATAACTCTAAACAACCATACCAATTATTTAAATCTCTTGGTTGCCCCAAAATGAGGTTAGGGAATAAAACAAGACAAGGCGGCCATAAACAAGAAAGACTCAATCCCTTCCTTCCCTTCATACCCGAAAATTTCCCCAATTCCCAAAAAACTACCACCCACATATCAAGCCATGCATCCAACATTCAAAGAAGTTTTGTTTTCCCCAAAACTCATTATTGATTTTGGAGGTCATTATGACCTATACCTTCAAACTGATGTATGACTAAATTTTATCAGTTTATATTTACTTAATTTTTTATTATTTTTAATGTTCCATATTTTATATTTTAGTGTATATATATTAGAGCTTGAATTTAACATAAACAATGAATGATATTTAGTAATTATTTTTTTATTGGATGAAAAAAATAATTATGTCTCTTTCTTAATAATGATGAAACTTAGTGATCATAATATTGATAATACGCTTAACCATAAGGTCTCGAAAATAAAAAATACTAAATGTTGCAAGTTATTTTAATACTTCAATTCATATCCAAGTAAATAGTTCATTGTGCAATGTTCCTAAGTAATCACATCTTATATAAGCAAAAGTGTCATAGAAATAAATACATAAATGTATTCTAACTTAGGCCATTAAATTATTAAAATAATATTCTTACCTTCTCCTTGCTAGATTTATTTCGTTCCACCAACTTCTTTCAAATCTAAGATCAAATCATACCTAGTCAAAATCATCAGCTCAATATACCATCATAACCAAAGCAACATGAACTTATAGTCATCATGTAATCCAAAACATTTTTCACTTACAACATTCCTCATAGGTGAGAAAACCCTACTTTATCATTTTAAACATTTGTTCGTTATAGGTAAGTACTATATAGAAATTTGTTAAATATGATAGCGTCGATAAGATAAATATATAAATGAGTGTGTGTGTGTATATATATATATATATATATATACATATGTATATATATATACATATATGTATATATGTATGTATATATATATCTATATACATATATGTATATATGTATGTATATATATATATATATACATATACATATATATACATATGATAATCGATGATCATCAATTCATTACTCATGATAATCGATAGCTATAAGATGAGAATAATTATCATTAAAATACATATATATATATATATATATATATATGTATATATATATATATATGTATATATAT
>MU226214.1:263233-279023 GCA_018584345.1 Thuja plicata
TCATACCATTTTACATTCACAAGTAAGGTAGTATATATATTCTTATGAGAAATGAGATGCATCAGATACTTTATCTTCCCTAGCTAAGAGGGAGTGTTAAATATGACAACATCGATAAGATAAATATATAAATGAGTATGTATATATATATATATATGTAATTAATAATGATATCTATCATTATATATACATTAATATATATCCATATACATATTTTGATGATAAATATTTTCATCTTATAACTATTGATTATGATGAGTAATGAATTGATGATCATCAATTTTCATTAGTGATGGATCGATAACCATCGATTATCATTAATGATAAATCGATGATCACTGATTTATATATGATTGTCGACTTACAATGAATACCGATTAGTATCAGTTTATATATCAAAATTATTATGTTATCACCAATAGTATTATCGGCTTATGTGATATCGATTCAATATTGATTTGTATTAACAACAGATTGTTCTTTTATGAAGAGTCATGTCAATGATAAGACGTAACTCATTAATGAGTCACGGCTTATCATTTACGTGACTCATAACATTTTCTTATACATATATGCAAAATGATCGTTGGCTAAAACGTATTGAAATCAAACATAGTGTGTTCAACAATCTGCATACAAAACAATGTAATTAGAAGGGTGTATATTCATATTATAAATAAATAAAAGGGATACAAAATCTATAATTTTCATTTGAATAGAAGTTTGAATTGCATTTACAAATTTAAGTTGCATAGTCTTCTCGATTCTATCCCCACACTTATAAGATTCTACAAGGACAATTTAATTAATATGCTTGTGTACTATAATCATAATCAAAATTTAATCATGCACCCAATATCCTCATCACCAAAATCAAGTTGAGCATCACCATAGCATTAATATTAAATTTTTATACCCATTTGTAGATGGGAACTCAAACATACACTTGGAAACATGCAACTCATAAAGCATGTAAGGATTTATAAAGATACTTTTCTATAGCCTATATTTTAATTTTAAATATACATACTTCATTATATGTTTGAGCCAAGGCCTATATCCTTATTAATTTTTTTCCATGATGGGTTGGTGAGTCAGTACAATGATAGTCCACCCTTCCAACAATTTCTATCCTTGAAGCAATTTAATTGAGATGCACAAGTATCTCTACACTTCCACATATAGCTCATATATTTAGGAGAATTAGTAATTTATTTTAATGATTATCAAACAATATTGATTTGACCAAAATTGAGAAAGATTAATGTAGAGAAACCTTGTATCCACCTATAGATCTAGATAAGACATTTGTAGGTGTCAATAGCTCTATAAACTACTTTTCCATAGTTTGGTATTATTATAATCTCAATGCTCTTAAGAGACTAGACCAGAATAATGCATCTTGGAATGATAAATTAACCTAAGGAATGAAAATGTGACTTAACTCTCATTCACATGCCAATATATATGTGTTGGTATAGTTGGTTTGGCCCCATAGTGTATGAAATAAAAGATATGTGTATTTCCATGTTCAAACTTCTCTCCAATGATATTTTTTGTAAGAAATTATTTTTTATTGGCTTGGTCAAGTTTTAAATGGTTTACCAAAATTTAGAGGCTAATGTGGATGGACCCCATATCCACATATAGCTCTAGATGGAAATTTCCTAGTTGTCATGGGTTTTGAGATCTAGTTCATCATAGTTTGGTATCTTTTTCATTTTTGTAGATCCTAAGTGATGACATTAAAATATAGTGTAGAAGGACCAGTTTGCAGAGTTGTAAGGTTAGGTTGCAGATAGGAAAGTTTCTTGTGAAGTTGTGGTAACTTGCCACGTGTCCTTGATCATAAAGGATAAGGGAAATCAAGTGCAATCTTGGCCCTAAGATGATAAACAAGTGGGCTTACAAAATTTTCAGATTCTGCCATCTGGTAGGGGTGGCCATATGATAATAAGGAAAACATTGGTCAGGGTTATCAGTATTTTTTGGCTCTATTATCTCATTGATTGACCTTTTTCTATTCAAGACAAGTTTCCAGAAGTGGATATCAGAGCAGGTTGCTAGAAATGGATAAGCATATCCAGGGATTCCAGTTAAAATGTTTATTTTATAAGATGTGCATGAGAAACAAAAAAAATCCAACAGTTTGAATCTTCAGAGGATCATAGTGTTTCTAGTAAGAATCATAATGGATTTTGATATATCTCTGATTGTTTTCTTCTATATGCATGCAGTTACAGGAATTGAAAGGTAATTGTCAAAGTATATTTTACATAAGAGGACATGGATTTAGAGGTGATAAGTATGACCTTTCCCTGGCTTATTTGCCCAGGGTTTAACAAAAATGGATATGGTTGAGGAAAAGTAGTGTCTCTGGATACAAATCCAGAAAGAATGTTGGGATTGGTTGTATGGGGAATAATAATTAGTAATTGAAGGGATATTAAAATGAGGGTGGGTGAATGAAGGGATATTAAAAGTTGGACTGTCTTGTGATCTCAAAAATCATTTGAGCTTAAGCTTTTTATATCGTTTGACTCAAATATACTGGTTCGTTCACTAGAGGAAAGGACAAGGAGATGTCAAGTCCTTGGGTTTCTCTTTCTGAATAATTTTTTAGAATATCTCAATTCCCTTAGAAGAGCTTTGATGATAATCTTACATCCTCTCTTCTCTTTTATTATAGCCACGTATTGTGCTATATTGGCTCGGCTTTGGTGTTTGTTTCTCTTGACAATGACATTCTTGTCACCAACTGATTTAGTTTATGTTTACCAAAATCAGTTAGGGGAGCAACATACCCTATATTGAAATATTTTTACATTACTTCCCTATCAAGCATATCAACTTTCCTTTAGTAGGTCAAGTTAGAAGCACAAAGGATTGGTTGTAATGGAAGCATAGTTTTGTCTTTTCCTTCCATATCTTTTCATTTACACTAAGTTTGTAATAGGTAATTTTCCTTGGCCTGAACCTTGTTGGCCCCCTTGTTCTATAAAAGAGGATTTAAGAGCCAGGATAGAGGGTTCTAGTCTAGATGGTCCTGGTAGCAATTTTTAGATGATGAATGACAAGCATTGTAATTTATTTTCCATAGAGAAATTCAAGTGAATTTGTGTTGATTCTTGTGGAGGTTTTTGGGTTTATAAGTTGTACTGAACATTGTATGGCACATATAGAAAAATGATTCTAATAAAAGATAGTACTGGTTCAGATCTCTCCAATGTGTAATGTTGTCATGTTTTGAATGAACATAATCATGAGTTTTATTCATTCAATACATTGTTGTGATGTATGTACTCTTCCTTTCATAATTTGATCCAAGAAATCAATTAAATTCTTGATTAGGATTGCAGATCTTACAGGATTATCCATGGATTGTGATAAGTAGGCTGGACTAGGATTAATATTAAAGGATATTGTAATGAAATGTTCTTAGTCATATGATATGAATGAGAGTTTTTTGTAAGATGTTGTATTACTGATAACGCTATTGTCCAATGGGATAAGGCACTGATCTTAGCTATTGTGGGTTTTACAAGTATGTTGGCATTCAAACTCATGTTGTTTCTTGTTGCAACAAAATTGATAAAGTCATGAAAATATTTAATTTCTTATACAAGAATTTATTTAAACTCATAATATATTTTTCTTTTTATGAAACTTTATGGTCTTAAAATTAGTCCAATATAATGCCTTCATTAGAGATCCATTAAAAGCCTCAAACAACCATATTGTCGATATTCGCAACATATTTTTCTATGAAGTAAAGAAGTACATGTATTTTATATGTTAATTTGTTCGATATCAAGAAATCAAGAAATCAAAAGAACCCTTTCCCATATCAACGTGCCATCAAATATTTTACTTTCAAGTTTGAAAAAATGTTACCAAAATATGATATGTAAATGCTCTCAAATGAATTTTCCATGAAAAATAATATCTTTTATATGATAACAGATACAATTTGAACAAAATGATACGACTGAAATGAAAGTAACACTTTTCCATTTCAAACAACGTGCTAGAAAAATCCTCAAATGACCATACCATTGTTGTCAATAGCCTATGATAATTTTGTTTAACTTTGGGCGGCTGCAAAAATGAAGACCTGGTTGAAATGAAATGAACATGTTCGTATTGTTAAGCAATGTGCCATCACATTTTCAAGTTTGATAGTGAAAACATGACATGACAATGCGAATACTAGGAAACTAGAATATGACATAAAGATGTATGTACTCCAAAAGCCCAAAATATATAGAATGTAAAATTAGAATGCAAATCCAGTCATTCAAGATTTGATGCAAGTTGATTGACTATTAGCCATTCAAGATATGACATAAGTTTATAGAGATAAACCATTCAAAATTTGATGGAAGCTCTATAAATTGGAGGGGATTACAAGCTTATAGCTATAACAAAGAGAAAGTTCCTTCTTACTCAGAAGAATAGTAATAAAGCACAAAAATGGTAGTGGGTTGCATTACGCCTTTGGCTTCCACAATGGTTGGAATGAAGCTACCACTTGGTAGATTACCTTGTATTCAGTGTAAGCCTTTCAGCAGACCATATCGAGCACGTCGTAGTGTTGCTCAACTTTCGATCAATATGGCCTTGATTACTGATGATAAATGCATTAAACGCTGCATTGGCAGTCATCACCCCAACTTGTGGGATGATGATTTCCTCCAATCCCTCTCAAAATCTTCTCTCATAAATTACTTAACTATGTTTAACTTTCTTAAACGTTATTGTCCTCATCGGTTTTGTCTTACAAATCTCTATTGCTTTGTTTTGTCTTAAAAGTATGTATTGGTTTGTTTTGATCTGTGCAGGCTCCCTCGTGTAAAAGTTAGAGAGCATAAAAAATATGCAAATAAGAATGCAAAAACAGAGTACACCGATTTATCATGGTTCAGCCAATAATGCCTACGTCCACACTGAGCAGGAGAATATCTTATTAATTCAAAAAGTCTGTTACAAGTTACAACAATTACAATATAAATAAAGAGCTCCAAAAGGAGACTCTTGAAAACCACTGCAGGAAATCCAAGAGACAGAGTCTCTTGGATGGAAGGCAGAGACGGTTGGGCTTCATATCCCCAACAATATCGCACTTGAAGACCAACCACTACTGTAACAAGCAATTCCCCTACTCTACACCTTGCTATCACATGCTGGAAATGTCGAGAGAAGCTCGGAAAAACTTGAACTTCTCCCATGTTAGAACCTTCATGAGGGCATCAGCTGGATTTACTTTTGTGTCAATCTTGACAACTTGTAGTTTTTCTTCTTCAACCATATGCCGAATGTAATAATAATGCAATTCAATGTGCTTTGAGCGTCGCTGAAATGTATGATGCTTGCTCATGAATATAGCACTACTACTATCACAAAAAAGAGTAAAATCTGATTGTTGCAAGCCCAATTCCTTATACAAAATCTGCAACCATACCATCTCTTTTGCCCCTTTGGAGAGAGCCATGTATTCGGCTTTAGTAGATGATTGTGCAACTAAATGTTGCAATCTAGAACCCCAACTAATGGCTACCCCGACAAATGTGAAAGCATAACCTGAGGTGGATCTCCGCTTGTCTAAATCTCCACCAAGATCCGAGTCTACAAATCCTTGCAACACTGGCTTATCTGTCCCAAATAATAAAGAGAGCTCAGATGTGCCTTTAAGATATCGGAGAATCAATTTAACCACCTCCCAATGAGGCTTGCTAGGATTACTCATAAACCGGCTAACTACTCCCATTGCATGAGCAATATCCGGGTGAGTAGAAATCATAGCATACATAATGCTGCCAACTGCTAAAGTATAAGGGATTCCCTTCATGAATTATGTATCCTTGTGTGTTGTGGGACACATTTCAGCAGTCAAACAAAAATGAGATGCTAAAGGGACACAAACTGGTTTGGCTTCCATCATGCCAAATCTGTCCAATACCTTGTCAATGTATTGCTTTTGAGATAACCAAAGTTTCCTCTTGGATCTATCCCATGAAATGGTCATCCCAAGTATCTTCTTGGCTTCCCCCAAATCTTTCATTGCAAATCTACTTGCCAAATGCTTCTTCAATTCATGAACAATCTTCATACTAGTTCCGGCTACTAGCATATCATCCACATATAGTAAGAGAATTATAAATTCACTTTTGGGCATCTGTTTATAATAAACACTTGGATCAGCCTCAAAACGTATGAACTTGTGCTCAATCATAAATTGATCGAATTTCTTGTACCATTTCCTTGGGCCTACTTAAGTCCATACAAGATTCTCTTCAATCTACAATAAAGATGCACCTTCCCCTTTTTCACAAAGCCTTCTGGCTGCATCATATAGAGTTCTTTATCTACATCACCATGTAGGAACATAGTCTTGACATCCAACTGCTCTAGCTCAAGATCCCATGCAGCAACCAAGCCTAGAACGACTCTAATAATAGTCATCTTGACTATCAAGGAGAAAATCTCATTGAAGTCTATGCCCTGCTGCTGTCCATATCATTTTACCACTAATATGGCCCGATAACAAACCTTGCTACCATCTTCTTCCTTTAATTTATAAACCCATTTATTCTTGAGAGCCTACCTATTTGGTGGTAAAGTCACCAAGTCCCAAGTCTGATTCGTTGCTAACAAATCCATTTCTTCTCTCATGGCATCTTGCCATTTTTGTGAATTTGAAGCTCTGCAAGTAGCCTTCTAATTTGCAGGCTCCAATTGATCAGACACAAGTAAAGACGGTTCTGATTCCTCTGGAACCAATAACTCATAATTAGAGAACTTTGCTGGATGTTTTATCTCTTGAGATGATCTTCTAAGTCCCAGATCAATTTCTACTTTATGAGGATTACTATTTTCCTCATACCCATGCTGCCAATTTTCTCCCAATTCTACAATGTACTTGAAATTGTTAGCAATGGTGAAGTCATTTAGAAGTTCTTCCACGTGGGAAGAGGAAGTAACTCCTGTAGCATCTTCCATGTGGGCAGAGGAAGTAACTCCTACAACATCTTCCATGTGGGTAGAGGAAGTAACTCTTGCAGCTTCTTCCACGCAGGCAAAGGAAGTAACTCCTGCAACATCTTCCACATGGGCAGAGGAAGTAACTCCTGTAGCTTCTTCCATGCGGGTAGAGGAAGTAACTCCTACAACATCTTCCGCATGGGAAGAGGAAGTAACTCCTACAAAAGCTACTACTCTGTCACTGTTTGGTGTCTTTGAGACATTTTTGTGAAAATAATTTTAGACACGTATTCCTCTTCCAATGTTGATTGTGGCTGCAGACCTGGAAATGTCTTCTCATTGAAGACCACATCTCTACTCCAGATGATTTTCTTCTCCAAAGGATCCCAAATATGAAACCCATACTTATCTTCACCATAGCCCATGAAGACGCCCCTTTGTGATTTGAAATCCAGCTTGGTTCTCTTCTCTTTCAGCACATGAACAAAAGCTTCACACCCAAACACCCAGATGTGAGAATATGAGATTCTTTTTCCCAACCATTCCTCCTCCGTAATGCCAAAATCCAGCCATGATGAAGGGTTTTGATTAATGAGATACACTGCTATATTACATGCCTCAGCCCATAATTCCTTACTCAATCCAGCATTAGAGAGCATACATCGAGCTCTCTCAAGAATAGTTCTATTCAACCTTTCTAATGCTCCATTTTCTTGTAGAGTAAATGGAATAACCTTGATTCAACGGATACCATTATCCACACAAAAAGAATCAAATTCCGAGTAGAAGAATTCTCCTCCATTATCAATTTTTAGACACTTAATATTGTGTCCACTTTGATTCTCAACAAGGGCTTTAAAAACTTTAAATTTAGAGAAAACTTCAGATTTCCTAGAGAGCATATAAATCCAAACTTTTCTTGTATAATCATCTAGAAAATTAACAAAATAATTAGCCCCGCCAATGGAAGTTACCTCAGTGGGTCCAAAGACATTCATGTCAACAAGCTCCAAAGGTGTGCCCTTTTTCTCACTACCGGTCTTCAAGAAGCTGACCCGCTTCTATTTTCCATAGAGGCAATGTTCGTAGAATTCTATATCAATAGATTTCAGCCTCGGCAGTTGATCTCTTTTTAGCATTACATCGAGTCCTTTCTGACTCATGTGTCGAGCCTTTGATGCCAAATCTCCAAGTTGTTGTCCATCGATGTCATGGAAACTCCCGCTTCATCATTACTTTCTAGAATATATAAACTCCCAACTTTATCTCCTTTTTCTACTGTCAAAGACCCCTCTGTTATCTTCCATGTATCTGGATTGAAGAATGTATGGCAGCCTTGAGTATGAAGTTGAGAAACAGAAATCAGATTTCTCTTCACTTTTGGAACATGTCGAACATCCTTTAAAATCCATTTTCCTCCTCCATGTGATGGCAATGAAATATCACCCTTTCCAATAATGTCACAAGCATTATTTTCACCCAAAAAGACTCTCCCAAAATTACCTTCTTGGTAATTTGTGAACAACTCCGTGCGTGAGGAAACATGAAAGGATGCACTAGAATCAAGTACCCACGATTCTGAAGTAGTATCACTTGTGGAGAGAACTAAAATCCTGAAGTCATCCTTCTCATAAGCAATATTTGCTTGGTTGGCCCGCACCTTGTCTTGTGCCTTTTTGTAAGAACAACAATTTTTCTTTGAGTGGCCTAGTTTGCCACAAAACTAGCAATCCCCTTTGCTTTCATTCAAATCTGTCCCTTTTGTAGACTTTGATCTTCCTCTATTGTTGGAGTTTCTACCTCTTTGATAGCTCCTTCCTCTATTGTTGATGCTCACTACCTTTAAGGCTTCACCGGACGAAGGAACATCACTCTTTCTTCTCATTTCTTCACCGAGAAGAGTAGCTGCAACTTCATCAAAAACTAACTTTTCCTTGCTGGGAGACGACATGCTTATCACTGTTACAACTCCATCCCATCTTGTTGGAAGAGAACATAGCAATAAGACAACTTTTTTTTCATTGCTTGGTGGCATGCCTACCGAATTTGCTTGGCTGAGAAGAGTATTAAATTCGTTGAGGTGATTTGTCATTATGCCACCATCCTTCATTTTTAGATTGTAGAGTTTCTTCATGATGAAAACCATGTTTGCAGCGGACGCCATTGCATAAGTATTTTTCAGCTTATCCCAAACTGCCTTTGTTGTAGTTTCTTCTATAACATTGAATAACACATTTTCAGACAGCGAAAGAAGAATTGTCGCTCTTCCCTTCCTGTCCATTGTTTCCCAATCCTCATCAGACATCATGTTTGGTTGCTTCTAGTTCCCCTCTATAGCAAGTGATAGATCTTCTTAATTAATAGCTACTCCATTTGCACCTTCCACAGGCTGTAATTCTTGCATGTAAACTTCTGTACTTTGTGCTCCTCCATAATCCCAGAATTTCAATCCTGAATTCTGAACAGCAACGCCTTTCTCTGATACCAATTGTAAAAGTTAGAGAGCATAAAAAATACGCAAACAAGAATGCAAAATTAGAGTATACCGATTTATCATGGTTTGGCCAATAATGCCTATGTCCACACTGAGCAGGAGAATATCTTATTGATTCAAAAAGTCTGTTACAAGTTACAACAATGACAATATAAATAAAGAGCTCCAAAAGGAGACTCTTGAAAGCCACCATAGGAAATCCAAGAGACAGAGTCTCTTGGATGGAAGGCAAAGATAGTTGGGCTTCATATCCCCAACACCTCATATGGTGAACACGGTGAAAATCTGATTAATGAGATAAAGGGCATGTTCAATTCCCTTCATCTAAACTCTACATCTATAGACGATCTCTATCGACGTCTTTCAATGGTGGATGATGTTGAACGCCTTGGAATTGACCACCATTTTCAAAATGAAATAAAAGAACATCTTGACTATGTTTAAAGGTTTGCTTCTTTCTTCCACCTACTAGTTACAACTACACTGTAGAGTGCATTCTTTAGTCTATTTCTAATACCTAAGAATTGTTTGAATAGCAGATATTGGAATGATACCAATGGCATTGAGTGTGGTAGAGAGAATCCTTGCGTGGATCTCAACACCATAGCCTTGGGCTTTAGAACTCTTCACCTCCATAGATATGGCATCTCTTCAGGTGATATCTCCAATCACTCATTTAACTTGTAAGATACAGTGTGATATTGCTTTCAGGATATCACAATTTGACTTGCTATGAAAAATATCTCTACTTTGCAAGACAATCTTATCTACGAAACATCAAATCAAGATAATAGACAAGGGTTAAATAAATTTATATATGATAAAATAAGATGAAAGTAGTTAGAATATACACAATCTTTTTGTTATTATATAGAGATTCAACCTCATTGATGATTGACAGATATGTATGAATATATTCATAAAAGTATAATATATGAGTAATAAGATACTATATACATTTTTGTTTGTTTCAAAGTTTGTCAAAACATAATTTTTTTTAATGAAGAACAGATGATCATTATTGTAATTAAATTATAAGATTTAAAATATTTTTTAAAAGTATCCAACATTAATCTTAATATACTTATACTTTAGATTATATTAACAAAGGATGAAGTTGCTTCTAACTTGATATTATAT
Source organism: Thuja plicata (assembly GCA_018584345.1). Lineage (NCBI taxonomy): Eukaryota > Viridiplantae > Streptophyta > Pinopsida > Cupressales > Cupressaceae > Thuja > Thuja plicata. The sequence continues at coordinate 273,849 of MU226214.1, forward strand.
CAGGCATGTTGTAGCAGTTCAAAAGTAAAGATGGACAATTTTTGTATAGCCAATTAAATGAGAAGGAGCTAACAAGAATTTTAAACTTATTTCAAGCTTCACTCATTGCATTTCCTAAGGAGCAAGCTTTGGATGATGCCAAAGCCTTTTCTACTTCATATTTAAAAAATGCTCTATCGAGTATTAATAATAGCAATCATTCAAAAGAGGTTTCTATATCTATTAATATTATTTCCATATGTCTATCAATCTATTTATCAATTGCAATTCTAATTTATGTGGTGTAACAGATTGGATAGCTTAGGAGTGATTAAAATCTTCAGCAAATTAAATCTTGTCAATACTCTCCCTTTCTCATTATCCAAAACACTGAGTTTTGCCAAAATTCATGTGACTTCCTTGTCTAACTCTATTATAGATTGTGAAGATGCTTCACAACCGTCCATCATACTATTCAAAGTTTCCCTCTCCTTGGAAATAATGTCTTCCACGTTCTGAACATGCCTGATAGGATTCATGCAATAACTAAACAGTTTTCTCCCATGTCCAATGCAGCTCTTTGTATTTGTCAAATAAGTTTTCACAATTCCTAAGTCCCATGTGATTGACATGCAAACTTCTGATAGCTTCTTCTCTGAATATTTCTTCTCTGCCCTCTCCTCTGCAATCTTTATCAAATTCTCATAATGCCCATCAAATTCATCAAGTGTTATTCTCAGATTTCAATGTCATCTTTGTGCTGTAAAACAATAGGTACTGGAAGCAATTTGTTCACAGTATCAATTTCTCTTGTAATTACTTTAGCCTTTTTGTCACCTTTCTATTATGATATTTCCTTGGCTTTGTTTAATGAAGTAAATGCCAATTTGGCCAACTCAACTTCATCCATGCTATCAATATTACATCACTGCTTGCCAAGAATGAGATAGACGATGTGTTTACCTCTTTCTGTTCATCCTCTTTCTATTATGTCTTCTGTTCTTCCTTTTTCTACTCTACTTCCTCTTTCTATTCTACTTCATCTACTATAGAGGTGTCCACATTCCCTACAAATGGATCTTTTTGTCGTGTGATGTGTCAAGAGTTACTGGCACACCAGAAACATAGAAATCTAGTGGTGGATCTACTTCACTTTTCTCAGCATTAGTCTCATTTTCTTTTGAGATTTCTCTCATTCCTAATTGTGTAGGCGAAGTGGTCTTAGGAGGTGGGGGCTTGTCAGAAGTAGTATTCATCAATATCTTCTATAGTGCCTTCTGATTTTCCTCAGTGACTTCATCATATTTCCTTGACATAATTTTCAACAATCTTACCTTGGTCCTTAGTAAAGGTTTCAATTGCTTGAATATTATTTCCCTTTCTTGTAATGATATTACAGGAAACATGTTATCAATTTCCTGATTCCTGATTGTATCATCCTCAATCTGTGCTAAGTTTTTTCTTTTCTCCAATCTCCCATACAAATCTTTAGGTATAATTCCTTTAATTTCTAATAGAGTCTTTTTAAAAGTAAGTAGATGATCAATCACAATGTCTGCAATCTTAAGCTTGTCTAAATCTCCATACCTATCATAGTATCTGTCAATTGTGACTAGTTTACCTTGTTCTATTTCTCTCTTCTCTATCATTTTCATGTCAGGCTTCCATATGTGCTTCTAATTTTTCTTCTCTTCTCTCACTTTGCTCTGCTCTTTAGGTGATGTATGCATGCTTGATCTAGTGTTTACTCTAGGATTAATGTTCTATGTTTGTGATGTCTTCTATGATGGAGGAGGTGGACTATCTACCATTGCTACCTTAGGAGTGGAAGGGGCTATAGTAATTCCACTTGCTAGTCCAAGAGATCTATCTATCATCTTATTTTGCACTTCTTTTAGTTCTTCTTCTTCCAACCCAGATTTTACACCACATTCATGCACAAGGTTTTCAATTTTTCTTTTCCTTAGACCTCTAGTCTATTCCTCTCTCACCTTAGCTGATTTCTCCTCATATTCTCCCCATATTTCTTCTGATGGATCAAATTTTGATGCAAGAACATGTTCTACTTGCATGGTAAGTACCTCTGAGCTTACTTCATAACCCACGGGATAACACCATTTCTTTCTAGGTGTGACTGCTTCAAAACATACACAATCAGTTTCAACCATGAAATAGATTGTATCCTTGTATTTTTCAATAATTTCCTCATGTATCATGTACCTAGTTTTCATTTTTCTCTGAAGGATATTGATCATAACAAATAATTCCCCATCAAACCATGTACTATTCTATCTTTTGTAGCTTTGTGAGATTAGAATACCAGTAGGTATCCCAAATTTCCAAGCACTAGGATGTAAGCCAAGAAATTTGTGCTTAATGTGTATAAACATATGCATCAACAATGAACCAAATTTGAAGGTCTTAGTTCTATCTTTTTTCACTAGCTTCACATTTTTCAAAAAAATGTTGTGCCATAACTTTGCATAGGTTATATTTCACATTCTCCTTCACCATTCTCCATGCCATTATGATTACTCATGTAGATACAGAGTTAGGTCTACTACTGTAGTAGAATTTGTATCCAAGTATCATAGAAATAAGTCTCACATCTTGCTGAAAGATGTCATTCACAGTCATTGCCCACCTCTTCCACTTAGAATGAGTTAGGGTTTCAACTTCTTTCTTTACATGTTTTTGTGCAATAGGAATGACTCCGGTGTTTTCTAGTCCACTGATTTCATGAATTAGGTCACTACAAATCTTCATAGGTTGATCACCTATCCAAATGAACTGATCATGAACCCTACTCAACAGTATCTTAAACCATTCATCTTCATTGAATTCTCATAAGTCCATAATTTTCATTATGCTCAACTGATCAATGTGTTTGTATTATTCTTTCATGATTCCATTATCAGTCATATATTCCATCTTAGTTGATATCTCATCAATTCCCAGTATATCATACTTACAATGTATATAAGCCCTAATATCTTCTACGTGTAATATGCCATACAAGGTTTGAGAAAATGCTCCTTCTGGATCCTCTTCACAGGACTTGAACGGATGTTTCTTAAATTTGTACCTAGGTCGATCTACAACATCAAAAATAATAGGTGCATCCATAGCTAGATGATGTAAATACCTTTCTTCCGCTGAATTCCACGTTTATGCTTCAGTTGATCACGCACAAAAAATGTAGAATAGACTGAATCTCTCTTCTCTCTGATCTCCTTAGCTCGCTCTTTTTCAAATGGTAAAGAGATAGGTCATCGAATGGTGATTTATACAAGTTTAAGTCATAAATTTTCCTTTTACTCAATACTATCCAGTCGACTATTAGATCTCGCAAACAAAATATATGTGCCGGCTGATGTTTCCCTCTCACATGTATACTATATGATGTCGGGCAAGTTCATACCTAAGCTTTCTCGAGCTCAATCCAAAATTTTTTGGGTAGGATATATTATGATTTCTATATCTAATGCTCCCCCTAAGGCCATGATTGGCCAATTAGGTCAATTTTGTTTTACTACTATCAGGTGAAGATCCAGTAGCATCTACTGGCTCTCCCTGAACTGATGTCTCACTTGTTTCTTTGATTTTCCATATCTTACCACTGTTGTTATCTTCCTCTTTCTTAAAACAACTTTCAAAATCAATCTTCAAATCTACAACACTCTTACCAATATCATTTCCATTCTTCTGTGAATTCATAGGAGGTGGTACTCTTCTATTGTTTGATCCATTATACATGCAAAACTTCTCTATATGTCCTAGATTATTGTATTTGTAACATATAGGAGGTATTCTTTCCTGATTAACTTGCAACTTATAGTACTTCACAATGTGTCCAATGTTGTTACATTTGTAGCAAGTAGGTTTCACTGTAGATTCTCTTCCATTGTCTTGTCTATATCTAGATTGATTAGGTTTTCTGCATTCTTCTTTATTGTGCCCATATCCATTACAATTAAAACAATAACCAAAAAAATTTCTAAAGGGGGCATTACCTTTGAAGGGTCTGATCTGCTCTCTAGGTTCTTCAATAGAAGGTTTCTCAACATCAATCTTCTTATTGGATTTATCTTCCCGATTCTTTGAAAATTCAGCTTCATTGAATCCATTACCAGTCATATCACCTTTAGGTTTCTATTTGTCTCTTGGTTCATCAATCAAATCACTACTGGTGTGAAGTTTCTCAATGTGTTTATTTTCTTCAACAAGCTCACATTTTATAATATGATTGTATTTCTCCATGTCTAGATACGTGTTCTTGTAGTTGTCAGACTCATTTTTCATTTAATCTAATGCACTATTTAAATCTTCTTCAACTTTCTTCTTAGCATCCTTCTGTATTTGTATTTCTTTAGTCATAGTCTCATTCTCAAGTTTCAGAGTGTCATTCTCTTCTTTTAGTTGCCTCACTTGATCTGAATTGTCTTCATTTGAATCTTCTTTTATCTGAACCTTAAGATCTTATCTTGGACTTCTGGAAAGCTCAAGTTGTTCCTTAAGTTTCTTTATAAATTTCTCATCTCTTCGCATGTTGAATCTCAACTCTCCATTTTCTGCTTTTGCTTTGTCCAAGTCTTCAAGTGCAACATCAAAGTTTTCTTGCAAACTGTCCAAATCCATTCTGATCTCCCTCAAGCTGTTAGACTTTCTTTCCAAGGGCCAGAAGCTCTGATACCAATTTTTAGGATTTGATAATACTGAGAGGGGGGTGAATCAATGTTACAGTACTTAATTAAATTCTTCAACCATTTAAATATTAACCATAAACTTGCAGTAAAGAAAAGAATATAAGAAAATGACACAGTACTCATAACAACATATTTTATTTTCAATAAAACCCTGGCCAAGGTAAAACCCCGGTGGGGATGGTACCCACAAGCATGTACTAAAGTATAATGTCCCTATTAGGAGACCTAGCCCTGTTAGGAGATGAATATTACATAGCACATTTTCTTGTTAAAGGAATTACAACCCTGTTAAAGGTTCACAACACCCTATTAGGGGCCAATTGAGATTACAACTCTTACAAAGTAATTTTGTTTACAAAGTGTTCTTAGTCATGAACAAAACAAGAAACACTAGTGCTTAGATAGTTCCTTTATAGCTCTTCAATGATCTCTTTCATTCTCTTCTCTTTTATTCGCTCAACATACTCATCCAACTAACCACACTCTATCT
>MU226214.1:305709-320708 GCA_018584345.1 Thuja plicata
AAAGTGCTTTAAGTGGGGATTTTTATTTATTTAATTAAAAGAGGGGTTTTCTTTCAATTAAATAAATTAGAAGAATTTTATTTAATTAAATGGGGGGAATTGAATTTAATTAAATAAGAGAAATTTATTTAATTAAAAGGGGGAAATTGAATTTAATTAAATAAGAGGAATTTTATTTAATTAAAAGGGAGGTTAAATCTTTTAATTAAATAAGAGGAATTTTATTTAATTAAAAAGGGAGATTAAATCTTTTAATTAAATAAAAATGGTCAAACCTTAGGAAATATTGAAATAATTGAATTAATTACAATTTGATCAAGGAAATTGATTTGAATTGAAAATATTTCAAAGCATTGATTCAGAAATTTGATAAATTGATAAAATGATAAATGGGGCCCAAAGTCTAGGCGACCATTTTAGGGTGCATACAGCGCTTACCATTAAAATTTGACTTTCCATTTCTCCAACACTTATTTGATGTATGCCCTATCTTACCACAATAATTACAAGTAGGTTTCTTGTTCTTTTGAGATCCTTGCTGTGAGGATTCACCTTGTTTAGTATAACCTAATCTAGTATGTCCATGATGTCTGAATTGAGTTTTCTTTGTCAATTGATCCATGCTTACTTGTGGGGTTATCCCACAAAAATGTGTCCCACTTTTTGGCCAACTTGTACATTGAAATGATCATTCTGAAAAAAAACTTCACTTTCAGACACCTATTGTCATAAAACCATTAAGAATTTGAAGATAATGTAAACTAGTGACTTTTAGAATTTTGTTTCTAGTTTATAAATTTTTTTTTAAAAAAAATTGGAAGTTATTTGTATCCATTTTTCCTTCTCCTTCAAAACCTGTTTGTGTGAAAAATCACCATTTTTCAGGAGTGACACTCACTTTGATCAACATAAATTTTTTAATAAAACTGATAAGAACATAATTATTTTTAATTTAGGTTTGTTACACCAATATCTAGAGAATCTATTTGGTTTCATTCAATTTGGTTGAATATTTTATAGTTTATTGAGTTATGAAGTGACATTAACTATAATTTGGACATAGTTTCACTTGGATTGCTTTAACTCTATCTCTATATATCCAAATTTATTTATTCTTTTTTTGATAGAAAGGTTAACATAAATACCTATTTCCTAGATATTTTTCATAATTTTTTTTCCCTAATTTACTATTTTTATAGAAGCGCCAAACATAGAAGTCGCTAAATGGTCAGACAACCTATGTTTAGTAAAACTTAAAAAGAAAACTCTTAATAAATGCAATATATATATATATAACAACCATAATGATTTGAAAGCTTTCTCTGAGTACTATCATCCCATTTTTAGGTTTGTCAAATTAATTTATTTGATCCTACAAAAGTTAATGTCAAAGTGATTTTTTGTCAGCATTTTGATGGGTGCAAAGGAGACTCAGTTATAGGTGTGAGTGAGGAGTAGAGAGATTATACCAAAAGGATTTTGATCTAGGAGGATTTTATCTAACCATTTTCAATTTACTCCTTCAAATGGGAGCTCTCAAGGCTTAAATCATCATATTTTCTTAAAAATGTGTAATTTCAGCAAAAATTAGGATGTTCAAAAAAGTGGGACACACTATTGTGGGACCACCCTGTGAATTCATCATACTCTCATTGGTTTGTTTTTCAGTATTGAGATCATTTTGCATTCTTTCATTTTCAATCCGCAAATTGATAACTTCTTGATTTGAACTATTGAGTTGATTTATCATATCTGCATGCTGAAGTGACAAATGATGGATTTCATTTTGTTTTTCCTCTAATATTGTACTTAGAAATATTTTATCTTCTTGTGCCATTTCTCTGTCATTTTCTACTTGGTTCTTTTATTCCATGACTTCACATATTCTGAATGAATGAATTTACTGTTCTCTCTTCAACTTTATGACTTCTTCATGTAAATTGATATTCTTTGCAAGTAGGTCTTCAATGGCTGCATCAGCTTCTTCAGAACTTCTCTCTTTGCATAAGTCTTCAATTATTTCTTCTATGTAACCTTTGTCATTCATTTGCACTGCTAATTATTTTCTTCTTTTCAGGGAATGAGAGAGCTACACCTTGAGTTTTCTGATCTGATCCATATCCACTCATAGATCTATCTTTTCATTTTCAATGGCTTTCTCTAGTCTATATATTTCCATTGCCTAATATCTTTGCTCAAGTTGTTAAAATTATGATAAGAGAACCTAAACTCTAATAACAATTGTTGGAAATATATTGTAGGCTAGGTGGCTAAGAGGGGGGTGACTCAGGAACCAATAAAACTTCTTAGCTTTTATCCTTTATTAGATTGTCTAATATAATTACATATATTGAACAGAAAAGCAATAAACATTAATAACACTTGACACAATATTTTTTTACCCAGAAACCTTCCAAATAGAAAGTAAAACTAGGGTGGGGATGATACCCACAAGATTTAGAACTGCACTAATAAATTTGACTGGTTAAGACTTATAATTGACCACTTCTGATGGTCTATCCTATTAGGAGAAATAAGGACTATTAGGTCCACCTTGTGAAAGGATTTATACAATACAGTTAAGTATACACTCTGTTAGGAGATTTGTGAAGGATTGTTAAGTCCACCCTATTAAAGGATTTTGACTGATACACCTGTTAGGATGAACCATTGAATGATCTTCTATGCAACTCTAATTTGTTGAATAAGATCCTTTGAATTAATACTGATCACTTGAATGTGATAGATGAGTCTCTGATGTTCCTTTATATTGTTGTAGCTTTCTAATCAATCCACCTCTTCATATTCACATATGTAATTGATTCATATATTCATTCTATATATTTTTGATAAAAAAATTATCTTACATATATACCTTATCCAAATAAATTACCTCCACAAGTCGGCTACTTATCATATTAAATAATATCACACAATATGTACTAAGTCGGCCCAATGCTGATACTCAATTCTAGTAATCCACTCGGGTGATATACTGACACTCAGGTGACACAGTGAACTAGAAAGTCTGGCACTCGGTTGACACTGGGTTCTTGGGCCACATTGATCACTCGAAGATGGTATGCAAATCGGGTAGCACTGCTGACTCGTGTGATAATGTTTGTAACTAACTTCTCGGTCGACACTGCAACTGCTTAACTCGGGTAACACTTCAAGTTGTTGGCTCAGTCAACACTGTAACCATATGAATGACTAAGTTTTTTGGCACTAATTCACAACATGTCTTGCCATAAGGTCTACAAAATTAACCTAAGGAATGAAAATGTGACTTATCTCTCATTCACATGCCCATATAGATGTTTTGGTATAGTTGGTTTGTCCCCATAGTGTATGAAATAAAAGATATGTGTATTTCCATGTTGAAACTTCTCTCAAATGATGTTTTTTGTAAGAAATTATTTTTTATTGGCTTGGTCAAGTTTTTTATAGTTTACCAAAATTTAGAGGCTAATTTGGATGGACCCCATATCCACATATAGCTCTAGATGGAAATTTCCTAGTTGTCATAGGTTTTGAGAACTAGTTCATCATAGTTTGGTAGCTTTTCGCTCTCACAAATCTTAAGTGACGACATTCAAATGATGTAGTGTAGAAGGACCATGTGACCTAGGGAAATGGACCCCTCTATTTGAATTCTCCCAAATATATAGGTTGGGACAATTATTTTTTCATCAAAATTTATAGAACATGGGATATTCTTATTGAACCATGTTTTTAAAGTTCTCCAATGATATTTTAATAAGAATGCATTTTTTAGCTAGGTCAAACATTATGGATTTGACAATTATTAAGAGATATTAATATGGAGAGACCCCACATTCACTTAGAAGTATATATAAACTATTATAAAAATGGATAAAGAAAAAAATAAGGTACAATAGTTTAAAACAAGATTATATGTGCTTCTTCATTTTAAATAAAATGGAGGTTACATATATTTATATGATTTTCATATTCTATTTTATAAGTAACTTCCCAAATAAATTTCTTATAAACATTGAGTTTGTTTATAACAAATCAATACATTCCATAATTACAATAACTTTTTGTATAAACCTAACTATTAATTTATGCATCCTATGATGTAATATTGCTAACCCCTTGTGAACACTAATTCCCAACACCACTCTTAGTGTGAAAATAGGGTAAAAGTAAATCAAAATACTTGATGACCACACAAAGTAGCTCACCCAAAATATAAGATATAAGTAGCAATAGTGGAACTAGCCTCACTATACTTTACTGTACTTCCATCTTGGTAGGTACTAACACTTCTATCTAGGGACACCGACATCAAATTTATGACAAGGCACAAATACTTCTTCTCAAAATAATTATGATTGAGGAAAAACACATCCATTCATAAAAATTAATTTTAGTGACTGGGTACAAACACTTCCAATCACTACCATAACAAAATAATGGGGACAAACACATCTATTCAAAAATAATCAACAATAGTAATTGGGGACAAACACATCCACTTACTTAATTATCATGATCACGGAGCTCCTTATTGTCATGTATACAACCACCATTATATATCATTTCCACTCTAATCAAACATGTATGAGATGATTGTTGTTGCCACATAGAAACCAACCTTGTATTTAATATTTTTGGCACAAATAATTTGTAACTAATACAAATCACAACCTTATCACTAGTGACTAAAAAGAGGTCACTAAATACCCTTCAACCTCCTATTAGTTTTATACTCATAAATTTTGGCTTTGGAGACTCATTTGTCAATTGTGAGGAAAGAATGTATTCTCCCCCCTACAAGATGGATATTTCATATAAACATTAATAAATCAAATTACAATAAAAATATTTTATATTAAATTTTGACACTTCTATATTTTCTAAAAATTCTAACTCTTCTGTATGTATCTTACTTAAAATGCAAAAATATCTAACAATCATAATAACTTTAACAAACATATATACAAACTATTATTTGTGTATGATCTAAAGTTAATTTCTAAAGAGGATGAAAGAATGGAGCTATTAATAATTCTTTCTTTTAGGAAAAAGTCCAAAAACATCATCATTGCTTGTGATTATTTTGAGCATATTTTTTTTTCTAAGATAATGATAATTTTATATTTATTAGGCATTGTCATTAAACATTTTCAACTCTTTATAAATATTCTTATTATGTAATAATATATTTAATCCACCTTCATAGGTTAAAAAAACTTCATAATATGATCAGCCAAGCTGCTCAAATGTACAGACAACTCGATCACTGGTAATTGATTGCTTGTAATCGATGATCCTTTATAGAAATTGAATTTGTTTCTAGGAAATGGGACATGCTTAAAAACTTTAGGTAGTTCAATAACATTTGGGGTTCGTCTGATCAAATTGTTTAAGTTGTATTAAATTTCTATCCATAGTACCAATGCTCTTTCTTACATTATCTTTATACTCTACAGTAATGCATATGTTTCCACATCTCTCAATTTTTTCTTTATGTCGCTGAGGATACCTTGAGCTAGAAAATTATATCCAAGCATGACATGTTATCATATAGCTAACTATCATCGATTTCTTGGTTGATAAATATTTAAATCACATCAAAACCTATGCAACCATAGATAATTAGCAGCCAATTGCACTCTATCAGTTTTGGTAGAGGTATGAAAGATAGTGATGATCAATTTTTGTGGAGGTATGAGAGACAGTGATGTGTACTTAGTGTTGAAGATTATATTGGAAACACTAATATAAGATTAGAAAATAAAAATGCATACCAGATGTCTCTCACAATCTTATCAAACAAGCATGAAACCTATTGATCCCTAAGAGGCTCATGCCTAAATAAAGGTAGTTGGGAAGTTTCAAAAGATTGAGACCTTTTGTAATGGCCCAATAAGGAACTCTCAGAAAAGTAGGTCAAATATGCACTTAACAATTATTTCTTTGAATATAAGGATATAAAATCCTATGAGTGCAGTAATAACCAATAAGAAAAGAAAACATAATAGAAAATAATTCTCAAATGATCATGCAGAAGTGGAAGACATAAGAAAACTTCCAAAGGCTCCAAGACAAACCACAAGACAAGCATGAATGGCTACGTCATGTTCAAGCTACCACATGAGAATTTAAAAAATTTCCATGAACTCATGGGTCATGACAAGACCATCTCAATAGTTTCCAATCAAGGAGACAAGTTCATCCTTGATACAATTCAATTACAAGGTTCTTTTTAAGCCAAAATAGGAAAAGTGAATGTAATTGTATCATACCAAATCATAAAATTGACTATGAATATCTAAATAGAATACTGGGGGAAAAGGGTATACAAATATAAAATATTTTAAGATTGACCATCTAAATATAAAGTTACAAGGTATCCAAATATAAAATTACAAATTTGGATGGTAGTTTTGAATTGTATTTGTATGGATTTAGTGTTGCGCATTGCTATTATGCGTTCATTCTGTCCTTTCAAATTGCATTTACTGCAGGACTAGCCAAGGTTTTTAATGGCTCCAGACACCTATATATTATTAGGTTTTGTTGGTGCTAGACTAGTGATAGATAATCATGGAACCTCCAAGAAAGAAACCTCACAAATTTGTCCTGAAAGTGTTTCACAAGGTATTTTATCTCCTAATGTTATACTTCTTGTTAAAGGTTTTGCTAATGCATGTGCCTGGCTCAAACAACATACTTTTATAGGCTATTTTTTTGGTAGAACTCCTCCTGAAAGAATGCTCAAAGAATGGATTTCCAAAGTGTGGACTCCTCATGGAATTCAGCTTGATTACATTCAAATCCTTACCAAAGGGATTTTTCTATTTTGATTTTCTAGGCCAACCCAGGTTGAAACCATTTTCGCTCATGGGTCGTGGATGGTTAGTTCTTCCCTTTTGGTTTTCTAGTGTTTGTCTTAATAATTTTCAATCTCGCATGACAAGAAGGTAAGGGTCCTTGTGTGGGTTGAGTTCATGGGTCTTCCCTTGCCTTGTTGGCCTTTCATGCAAACCATTTCACAAACCCTTGGAAAAGTGGAATGTCTTTAATATGACCATTGTTTTAATGCTCACCCTTAATAAAGGGTTTGTGTTGAGGTTGATCTCTCACAAGATATTAAAGAGACTATTGAGATTCAAGTTGGTGGTGCCACTTTTACCCAAAAGGTGCTTTATTTAAACTTTCCAAACACCTTTTATCGGTGCTAGTCAACGGAACACAAGATTAAGGACTTCCCTTTAGTGGTTCCCAAAACCAAGTCCCCTCCTAATGATACTAGATCCCATCCTATAGAGGGAATGAAGAAGGAGGAGCCAAAAAAAGTAGAATGGACAACTATGGGATGCAAAGGCAAACATTTGACTACTTTAAAAGCCGAGTTGTGGTTTAGTGTCCCCTCTGCCCCTGGGATTTTCTCTCGGCCCCCTTTTGTCTAGACTCTATATGAAGCCTCAACCATCTCCACTTCTCAACCCTTGCATCATTATTGTATCCCTCCTGGGAGTGTAGAGAATGAGGATTATGGCTTTTCAGAGAAGCATCATCTTATCTTAGAAGAGTCACCTCATTTCGGCAACAATTTTGAGTTTTTTCATAATTTTTTCTCCTCTTTGGAGGATGGAGATGATATGAAAACATTTCTCTCATGAATTACATCTCATTGAATGGCCAAGGTATTACATAATTTCCTTGAAAGTATTATTCGAGAGATGTTTTTCAATGTGCTTTTGGCCTTCCATAGAATCAACAACAACATTGCCTTCTTTGTATGTGTACCTCATAGTAAAATTTTACAGGTTGGAAATGATCATATGAATGTCTCTTAAGATGGTTTCCACATTACAGCCTACAACACATATACCACTAACCACCTCCATAATGATTTTAGAGTCACCTTCAATTTTGACCTTCCTAATTCCCATAGTAAGCGCAAACTTTAGACCCCAAAGAAGAGACAAGGCCTCATCCTAACTGGTCATATGGTTTTTAAATCTCCCTACATAGGAATAAATCAATTTCCCTTGGTGGTACCTTATCACTCCACCTCCAAATTTCCACACATTATTAGTATCGCCATCAAAATTCAACTTATGTGATGATGGGCTCGGAGCAATCCATTTTGTTTTCTTCCTTTTGAGATTCTTGGTATTATCATAGTTTCTAAACTCTGGAGGGAATTTCCATTGGTTACCAATCCAAACATTAGTAGGATTTTTAGGGTTGGAGGGGGTTTTCCATTTAGTAATTGAGATATTCTCAGTGAGAATCTTACTGTAGATGTTCAACATAATATCCAGTGCGCTTTATGAGCCTCTGAAGATCCTATTATTTTGTTCTTTCCATATATTCCAACAAACATGTGGAGGAATCTACTTCCATAGTTGTTTAATGAGAAGATGATTGGAGGGGTTTTAACAAACTTCAAAAAATAGGTGGATGTCATAATGGAAGACCCATTGAAGATAAAACTTTTGTAATATATTCCGCCAAACAGCCATAGCAAAGGAACAGTGGATGAAAAGATGACTTATAGTTTCATCTTCCACTTTACAAAGGACACATTTTTTTTGCAATTGGAATCCCCTTCTCCTAATATTATCTTGCATCATAGTGCTTCCATGCATAAGAATCCACCAAAAAATATTAACTTTTGGTAACATCTATGGATTCCAAACTTTTTTCCAAACATCCAAGTCCCCATTATAATTCAATATTTGTTTGTAAACCAATTTCATAGAGATATTGCTAGATTGGGTTCCCTAAAAAATAAACCTATCCTCATAGTTTGAGAGGGGAAGCCATAAATTATTGAGAAGGGGTTGAAGCTCCTTGACCATAGGAAAAACATTAGGATGATCAATAATAATCATAGTCATGTCCTTCCATTTCCCCCTAGGTAAAATGTAGTCACCAACCAGCGTACCAACCCTGAGTTTAAGGATATTCATAAGTTGTCTAAAGGGATTATCCACTAGAGGGTTCTCATCATGTCAAGTATCCTCCCAGAATCTAACTCTCCTTCCATTCCTGATCTTCCACCTCAAGCCTCCCTTAATAGTAGGTCTTCATTTAAGGATATTATTCCATATTTTGGATCCTGAAGGAAGGCCTGGGGAACAAAGGTTTATGAAAAATTGTTCATTTTCTAGGTATTTCTCTCTCATAATACCACACCAATCGGCCACCCCCTTGACCAAGGTCCATCCAACTTTATCCAAAAGGGCCCTATTTAATTAGTTTATTTTTCTTATCCTCAAACCTCCCATAGGTTTGGGAAGGAAAATAGTATCCCAATTCACCAATGATAATCTTCTCTTCTCCTCCATACCTGTCTAGAGGAAATTTTTGTGGTTCCTTTCTATTTTGTCAGCCATAGTACAAGAGATTGTAAAAAAGGAGAGAAAATATACAGGAATACTATGAAGGGTAGCATCAAGCAGTTGGAGCTTTTCTACTCTACTTAAGAACCTGCCTTTCCACCCAGGAATTTTCTTCTGGATCCTTTCTGAGATAGTGTTCCAGAAGGTTGGAGTGACATCCTTCATAGTAAGAGGGAGACTTAGGTAAGTTCTAGGTAAGTTAGCATATTGACACCCAAGAATACCCTAAGTTTTTGCTTGTAGGTCTGCCTTGTTGGTTCCCAAAAAGGATTTACACTCATAAGCTATATGTACACCCTTCAAAAAATTATATAGAGAGGCCAACTCCAATGTTCAAAGTCTTAAGAAGACTAAACCAAAGGGTGGAATCCCTTTAATGCCTCTAAATACACAATGAATGACATTAATACAAGTAGAAATATCATATAAGCCACAACATAACCAGGAGATACTTGATAATGGTTAATTATCCATTGAACATCAACCTTTATTTGAGAATGAGATGAAATAACTTAACAACATACAAGAAAAGTAAATATATTCATGACTTAATCAATTTTATTGTAGTAAGAAACAACATGAGTCTTAATGAAAACATACTTGTAAACCACACAATATCAAAGATCAATGCCCTATCTCAATGGGCAATAACATCATCAGTAATGCAACATCTTATAATAAATTTTCATCCATAGTGTATGATTTAAGAACATTTCCTTACAATATCCTTCAATAGTAATCCAAGCCTAGCCTACTTATCACAATCCCTAGATAATCCTGTCAGATCTGCAATCTTAATCAATCATTTAATTGACCCCTTATATTGAAGCATGAAAGGAAGATTACATACATCACAACAATGCATTGAATGAATAAAAATCTTTTTTTATTCAAAACATGACTACATTACACATTGGAGAGATCTTAACTAACACTATTTTTTATTAGAGTCATTTTCTATCTCTGCTGTATAATGTTCAATAGAAATTATAAACCCAAAAAACTTCCCAATAATCAACACAAATTCACTTAAATTTCTCTATGGAAAATAAATTACAATGATACTCATTCGTCAGCTAAAAATTGCTACTAGGACCATCTAAACTAGAACCCTCTATCCTAGCCCTGAATTCCCCTTTTATAGAACAAGAGGGCCAAAAAGATTTTGGCCAATGAAAATTACCCATTACAAACTTATCATAAATGACAAGAGACGATGGGAAAAGAAAAAACTATGCCTCCAAAACAACCAATCCTTTGTGCTTCCAACCTGCTCTGTTCAAGGAAAGATGATATGCTTGACATGGAAGTAACTTAAAAATATTTCCATAAAGGGTATTTTTCTCCCCTAACTGATTCTAGTAGGCATAAACTGAATCATTTGGTGACAATAATGTCACTGTCAAGATAAAAAAAAACACTAGAGTCGGGCCAATATAACACAAGACGTGGCTGCGATAGAAAATAAGTGAGGATGCAAGATTCTCTTCAAATTTCTTCAAATGGAATAGAGATATTCTGAAAATGATTCAAAGAGAGAAACCCAAGGACTTGACATCTCCTCATCCTTTTCTCCAGCCAACGAACCAGTATATTTGAGTCAAATGGTTTTAAAAAGGTGAAGCTCGAATGATTTGTGACTTTGCAAGATAATCCACCTTTTATTATCCCTTCATTTACCCACCCTCATTTTAATATCCCTTCAATTACTGAGTATTATTACCCATCCAATCAATCTCATTAATCTTTCTACATTTGTATCGAGAGACACTGCTTATCCTCAACCATATCAATTTTCATTAACACTTGGGAAAATAAGCCATGGAAAGGTGACACAAGGAGGGCAAGGAGAACTGGGGCCCAAGGCACTCCCAGCTATCCAAACCACCTTGTAGAAAAACATGGAAGCAATAACACAGAAAGGGAGAGAAGAAACAACGGGACTTCTATTAATTCATCAAACTCATTACATGCCGATTTGTAAGGCCTGTTAGGACTATTAAAGTTTTAGGGCTTCCATGGTGGTCATTCAAAGGTTGCAAAGAGTTTCATGTCTAATTTTTTTGTGAAAGGTTTGAAGAAGGGTGTTGAGGTGATTTTTTGATTCCTTTGGACTTCTTCTATGGAGTCAAATATGTCAGATAGGTTGTGGTGCTTTGTTGTCTCATTTTTGTTTAAAAATGCCCTAAGTCTTTTATCCCATATTTTTTGTGCGTTGAAGAACTTTGATATTTTTATATCCCAGCACTGAGTAGGTAAAGTGTTGAAAGGAACACACCTTTTGGCTGATGGTTTTTAAAGTGTTATGGTTAGTGGCGGCCAGCTGGTGGACAAGGTGGATAATTTTTTGGGTACACACTTAGATGGTAAGTTCCATGAGATGATAGGTGGTAGCAGGGTGCAATGGCACAATCCTAGTCACAGTAGGTCTAGTTAAATCGTGAAATGGTGTGGGTGTCACATGTGGCAGGTTTGACAGGTGGCAGGCTAGTTTGGATGGACATGTGACATATATCCCAGTGAGTAAGGTGGTGCCACCTAGCATAGCCGAAAGGATGGTTAGGTGGGACCAAAAAGATGGATCAAGTCAAATGGCGACACATGGCAGAGAATGGAAAAGGATCATTAAAGGAAAATTGAGAGCCAATGGTGATTTGCTAACACGTGAAGGAAATATTTAGGGAAGATATGCATAGCACGGTAGAGAAATGCTTGATGTGTGTCCAATTTGGTAGTAAAGAGTATGGGGACTATGCAGGAAAAGAAATACAGGTGGTTTCGAGGCCCAGTGATATGTTTCCACGTGGATGTCAACAAAGTTTGACTAGGCAAAGATAACTTTTATTTTTATTTTGTACCCATATTATGTAAGGTTCATCGATGGTCATGTTTTAAAGTTACGAAAAGATCTTAATATCGATTGTTGATGTGTTTGGTGCTAGAGGAGTTAGCCATTGTAATGATATTTTAAAATTTTAAATGTCTCTGTGCATTTTCTCATGGTGGCATGTTCGCAGACTTGCAGGGGAGTGGCTCGAGGTCTTCTTGGCTCATGTCTATCTTAATGGAGTTGTTTTTGTGTCAGGGGATGTTCTCTATGGGTCTGAACACATTTAATGTAGCATGGTTGTTTATAGATCTCTTGTTTTGATTTCTATTTTGGGATTTTTCTGTTGTGCCATGAATGTTCTGGATTTATGTGATTGGATCTCTTCTTGTAACTTGGAAAGAAATTTGTCAAGACAAATATTTTAGTGATCTTTTGGAGAAAGATCAACTTTTGAGATAGGATTTCATTGATTTCTTGGAAGGACAATTATTGAGAACCCTCTCCTAGGGTTTCCTCCTTCTACTTAAGGCTTTCCTTTCTCCATTTTAGAGGTTCTAGAATTTTGACCCTAAGTGTTGGCTCAGAAGTTTGAGTTCTAGGGATATATCAGATTTGTATCAGACTATAATTCATGATAAGATAGATACTTCTTGATCTTTTGCAAGTTATTGAATGGTGTAGTTATTCAATCATATTGTTACAAATTTGGACTTATTATATTAAATATGTAATTGTCTCAGTTTCACATCTCTCCTTGGCTTTCATTGCATGAGTTTTGGATTTCCTAGTCCAATACATAGAGTTATCTGTGTGTATATTTCATTCCATAGTTCTAATTTAGGATCAGATTAAACATGATTTGGGTGAAACATAGATTCATTTGATGTATATGTTGGAATTAATGGTAAAAATAGCCTTTAATCTTTCCAAGAAGAGACTTAGCTCTGATATCGATTGTTGGAATAATGGGAAGTAGTACTGAGAGGGGAGGGGTGAATCAGTACCTCTAAAACTTTTAACACCTTTCACAATTCATCATTAGTAATCATTCATTACTGCATTACTGACCATTACTGTTGTTCTTTCTCATGCATGTATTGTTCATTCATAATCCTTAATAGTTTGCAACATTCATAGAAACATTCATGAAAGTAATAAACACATAACACAAGATATGGTATCACAGAAAACTCCAGTTAGAAAGGAAAAAATGTGGTGGGGATGGCACCCACAAAACTTTACTATCTGTAGAATGGAAGGGAGCCGGTTAAAGCTTACAATTTGATCACTTATGATGATCTACCCTGTTAGGAGTATTAAGGTGGAGACTTGTTTAGATCTACTTTGTTAAGATATTTAGCAACACTGATTTAAGTGTGCACTCAGTTATGAGATTTACAATAAGACTGTTAATTCCACCTTTCTTGAAAGGATTTCATATGCGTACTACACTTGTTAGAATGAGTACAAATGTTGACCTGACTGTATGCAATATACAATCGCTAATTACAGATCTATTAAATCTCTCAGAATAACAATATCACCTTAAGTGATTGATGAATACCTTTTCTCTGCTCGTCAGTAGCCTCTGTTCTATTCTTAAAAATGATTTGGTTCTATTTTTTTCCTTCTGCATGAATTCTCTTGTCTGGTCCCTAGATGCTCTTCGTGGCTACTATCTTCATTGAACAACAACTATTCTCAATAGATTGAGAATCTATTTATACAAGTATTTGACCTATCTTAGAATCATGCATTACAATGTTAATGTTGGAAAGTTGACTCCCAGAAGATATATGACTTATTTTGTACTGTCATTATGGCAACAAAGTCATATTAAGTTACTGTCAAGAAAGACAAAATGACTAAGTATGGAAAACAGGGTAGACAGAGATATACAACGATCAAAACATCAGTGCATGTGCGAGAGATAAAATTAGAATATGCATGCTCACATATATGTTCTATGACATGTGTACATGCTAATTCCAGACACGCATGGTATGGAATGATAGTACGGATAAGCTACAGGAAGAACAGTACTACTACAGTTCAGAAAACAGAGCATGGAGCCAACTTAGGTTTTTGGATCAGTGTGAATTGTTTTGTCGTGTAAAGGCCAAGTGCCTTTGATTATATGTTTGTAATAATTTATTTAGTATTTTTGTAAACACACTTAAGCCAATTTGTTTGGAAGGTTGTGTATTATGTTTTCAGGGCCGACTATAGTCTTGTTTTGGGTCGTGTCTATTCAGACATGAACATATAAATATGTAATATAAATTTATATTACAAGTGTCAAAGAATATGCATGAGAATGACATAGAAGAGAAGTATAGTGAAGTCAGTATGAGATAAATCTCTTTAAAAGAGTAAGAGCATCAGTGCGTAAACAGAACTGATTAGACAACAGTGTCATCGCAGTAGTTCATTTTTGATATAGTGTATATCAACTATCGGAAGGTTGTAGCCTTTATCTTATTGGGAAGTGAGCTCAGGTAGTGAGCCATACACCTTTAACAGGGTTTTGTAATAGACTCCTAACAAGGTCATTGTACTTGGATTGTAAATACTACTCCTAACAGGGAAAAGGAACTTTAACAAGTTCATTATACTAGTGCAATATTTGTGGGTACTAATTTCCACCAGGGTTTTCCTCTGATCAAGGTTTCGCCATAATCATATCATGTGTTATGAGTTCTTGTGTTAAGCTTCATTGAATGTATGTTTGATTTATGTTTAAAGTGCTGAAAAATAATTAACACTGATTCACCCCCCCC
>MU226216.1:17936-39128 GCA_018584345.1 Thuja plicata
AGTGAGTGTGGCCAAGTCAAGGTTGAGAGGATTAGCTCTCACATGGTGGAAGTTTGTTCAAACTAAGAGGGAGAAAGAAGGAAATAGTCCTATAGTCTCATGGAAGGGAATGGTGACTAAAGTCAAGAAGACTTACTTACCTAATGATTATGAGGTTCATCTACATAGGAGAAGACACAATCTTAGACAAAAAGATTTGGATGTCCAAGCATACACTGAAGAGTTCCAAAAGTTGTGATTAAGGTTGCAAGTGGTGGAAGATGAAAGCATCAAGCTAGCAAGATACTTGAATGGACTCAAGTGGTCTATTCAAGAAGACATGAGTCTTGTGAACTTCAAAACCATTTTCCAATGTTATCAAATGGTCTTGAAGATAGAAGAGAAAGGAAAAATAAAGCAAGAGAAAACCTTCAGAGGAAGAGGTAGAGGAAGGGATAATAGAGGAACAAGAGGTGGCTATGGTGGAAGAAGTTTAGAATCAAGGACACAAGAATTCAAGTACACTAAGAAGCAAGAGGGAAGTTCTAGTAGAGGTGGAAGAGGAAGGAACTCAAGTTTCTGAGGTAGAAGTGGTGGACAAGGAAGAGGCAATTACTTTGCCAATATGAAATATTACCATTGCAACCAAATGGGACACCCTTCCTATAGGTGTCCAGAGAAGGGTAGTACTTCTCAAGGTGATAACAAGAGAACTATTTTAGTTCATGAATAGACAAATGCAACAGAGACACACTCTGAGGTACCATTGAATTCTAAACAAGGTGAGAACCTCATGATGAGGAGAACATTGATCAAGGAACCAATCAAGGAGGAGCCAAGCCAAAGGAGGTCTCTATTCAGAATCAAATGTAAGGTGATGGGAAAAGTATGTAGAGTCATTGTAGACTCAGGGTCTACTAAAAACATTGTGTTCGAGGAATAAGTCAGCAAGTTAGGCATGACAAGGATACCTCATACCCATCCTTACAAGGTCACATGGCTCAATAAGGGACAACATGTCTTAGTCAACGAGAAAGCATGGGTAGAGTTCTCTATAAGGAGTTATAAGGACAAGGTTCTATGTGATGTGCTGCCCATGGATGCATGTCATTTTCTCCTAGGTAGGCCATGGCAATTTGACCGCCAAGCTATCCATGATGGAGTGAAGAACTCCTATACATTCAAGAAAGATAAAGAAACTTTCAAGATCGAATCATTGTTAGAATATGTAGATGTGAAGACAGAAGGTCCTAATGTGCTTATGGTGGGTGAGAAAGAATTCATAGAAGCCATGGAAGAAGGAGAAGGAGTTGGCTATGCATTGGTGCTAAGACCAAGAGAAAAGAATGAAGAAAAAGGAGACAAGCAATCAGAGATACCTAAGGAGATACAAAGTATGGTGCAGACTTATGAAGGCATAGTAAGTGATGGAAAACCATCAGCATTACCCCCTACAAGAGCCATAATTCATAGGATAGACTTCATACCCGGAGCTACCCTACCTAATAAGGCAGCCTACAAGATGACACCTCAACAAAATGAGGAAATTTCTATGCAAATAGAAGAACTCCTTAATCAAGGCCTTATCAAGAAAAACATTATCCCTTGTGCAGTACCTATTGTCCTAGCACCAAATAAAGGAGGAACATGGAAACTTTGTACTGATTCAAGAGCCATAAATAGGATAACCATTAGGTATAGGTTTCCCATACCTAGGATTGAGGACCTAATGGATTGTCTAGGTGAAGCTAAGCACTTTAGTAAGATAGACTTGAAGAGTGGATATCACCAAATTAGGATGCATGAGGGAGATGCATGGAAGACAACATTCAAAACCAATGAAGGTTTTTATGAATGGATTGTCATGCCATTTGGACTATCTAATGCCCCCTCCACATTCATGAGGCTCATGAATGAAGTCCTCAAAGACTACATTAGAAAATTTGTAGTAGTATATCTTGATGGTATATTGATTTATAGTAGGACAAGAGAGGAGAATCTTCAACACCTTGAGACTGTCTTCAAGAAGTTGCATGAAGAGAAGTTGATGATTAACTTGTAGAAATGTGAGTTCATCAAAACAAAGCTAGTGTAGCTTGGGTTTGTTCTCTCTCATGGAAATCTGAAAATGGACAAGAGTAAAGTGGAAGCCATCATGAATTGGCCACAATCAAAGGAGGAATGAAGAAAAGGTTTGTATGGAATGAACAAGCCACCAAGAGTATTGAGTTGTTTAAAGAAAATATTGCTACCCAACCTTTCTTAGTCTTTCCAAGCTTTAAGAATCTTTTCACCATTGAGTGTGATGCAAGAAATGTGGCTATTGGAGCTGTCCTAAGCCAAGAGGGAAGACTAGTAGCATTTCATTCAGAAAAGTTGAGTGAAGCCAAGAGGAAGTATTCTTCCTATGACCTTGAAATATATGCATTGGTTCAGGCTTTCAGGAAATGGAGACACTATTTACTCCCCAAGGAGTTCATAGTCTACTCAGATAATCAAGCTTTAAGTTTTCTGAATTCTCAAGAGAAGTTGAGCCACAAGCACATGAAATGGGTGGAATACTTACAAGCTTATACCTTTAATATCAAACATAAGAAAGGTGTCCTAAATAAAGTGGCAGATGCATTGTCTAGGAGAGCTCTCACAATTCAAGAAATTTAGTTGAAGAGCATGGGAATGGATCATTTCAAAGATCTCTATGCTTAGGATGAGGATTTTGTAGACATTCATAAGGTATGTGCTGAATACAAAAACAATTTTCATAGTATGTTGACTACACTTTGCAAACTAATCTTTTGTTCAAGGGAAATCAATTGTCTGTCTCTGGAGGGTCTACTAGGGAGAACTTAATCAAAGAAAATCACAATGGTGCAATGAGTGGTCAGTTTGGAATCACTAAGACCCAAGAAATTGTTCAAATGTTCTATTATTGGCCAAGGATGAATCTTGATGTTAGGAGGTATGTGGAAAGTTGTATTATATGTCAAAGAGAAAAAGGTACTTCTTCAAATGTAGGCCTTTATCAACCACTACCTATTCCCACTAGCCCTTGGGATTGCTTGAGCATGGATTTTGTAGTTGGGTTACCCAAGACAAGACACAGCATGGATAATGTTTATGTAGTTGTGGACATATTCAGTAAGATGGCTCACTTTGTGCCATGCAAGACCACTAATGATGCCGGCCAAATAGCCTCTCTCTTCTTAAAAGAGATAGTAAGAATCCATGGGTTACCTAAGAGAATTATGTATGATAGAGACACCAAATTTATGAGTAATTTTTGGAAGACTCTTTGGCAAAGATTAGGCACTAATTTAAACTTTGGGTCTGCATACCATCCCCAAACTGATGGTCAGACCAAAGTGGTGAATAGAAGCCTTGGAAATCTACTAAGATGCTTGACCAAGGAGTACAGACAGCAATGGGATCAATTGATTGGGTAAGAAGATTATGCCTACAATGATACCATCAATAGATCAATAGGGAAGAGCCCCTTTAAGATAGTATATTGATTTCATCCTAGAGGAGTCTATGAGTTAAGAGACTTGAAGGATGGAGTGAAGGCAAGTGGATATGTAGATGATTTTTCCTATGCAATGAAAGAGATAGAGGAAATAGTTCAGAAGACTTTGACAGAGAATACCATGAAACATAAAGCCAAGGTTGATGAGAGTAAGAGAGATATTCAGTTCAAATTGGGTGACATGATCATGGTGCATATTAAAAAATCAAGACTTCAAAAGGGAGTCCCTCACAAGTTTCAGATGAGAAGGATAGGTCCATGTCCTATCTTAGCTAAATATGGAGAGAATGCATTCAGAGTTGAGCTCCCAGAAGACAGTGGACTGTCACCTATTTTTAACATTGTAGACTTAGTCGATTAAAAAGGACCACATCAAGACATGGATCAGAGTCTTCAAGAAGTAATCAGGGATGTGGAAGAACTTCAATTACCCCCTATTACAGTCACATGAATTAATAGTGTATTGGATACTAGAGTCTACAAATAGACTAGAACCAAAGCCTACAAGGAACACTTGATAAAGAAGAATGATGGAAAGGATGTTGATGCAGTATGGTTCAAAGAATTAGAGTTCAAGAAGATGGGGATTGATCCAAGCATCCTCAATCCAAGGGTGGATTGATATTTTTGTTTTGCGGAAGATGGTGTAGGAGTACACCTAGGCTAACCTCCATGTTTTTATCATTTTCAGCTTGTACTTGACATTGGCCAAGTCAAGATAGTCAGGTTGTTTCTAGACCTTATAAGGTCATTTCAATGTGGTCTAGGTGAGTTAGTCATTAGGAATAAGGTCACAACAATAGCCATTGTTAGTAGTTTTTCAATTACTTAGGCTTAGTTGCTAAATGTTGGATTTGAGTCATGAATGTGTCCTAAACATATAAATGAGGACATAGAGATGCATTGAGGCCTTTAATGATCTTGGATCCTAGAAATGAAGAGGTTAGAGGTCCTAAAACTTAGGGAGAAGGAATGATGGAAAAGATGCCAAAAGTTGCTAAAATGTTGCTATGACAACATTTGCAATTATTGCAAGTGTTGCATGCAACTCGGTTAACTTAGATCCCATTATGAATAGGAGTGGGGAATAAAAAAAAAGGCCTAGAATCATGGGGATGGCATATAATTTTACCCAAGGACTCGAATCTAGGTAGGATTCATTCATTGTAACAAGTTTGGAAGGAGCAATAGATTCTGCAATTCTGGTTTTCTGAGAAACCCGTGCATTTCATTGTGACAGTGCCATCTTATTGATTGAAAGCTTCAAAATAATGGTTTTTTTGTGTTCCTAAGATATTTAAAAACATTTTTCATTAAGTAAGTTAGTATTTTTGAGATAGTATAAGGTCTTAGTTAAATTGTTTTGTGTTTAGTAAGTCCACTAGTCCTGTCCTGACTAGTCAGTCAGTTCATGGCTCCCCCGTGAAATCTAGCCATGGGAAACACCTAAGGATGGATGGATATGTTAGGAGAGTTAGTAGCATACATATGTTTAGGATTAGGAGTCTTAGAAAGATGGAGATCTATTTTTACTACTAAGCCCTAGGCGAGTTGACAGTGCTCGGTTAGTGGTTTAAGATAGAAGAATTGGCATGTTTCATGCAGGGGAAGAAACTACTATATGGACTAAGTAAATTTCTAGTTAGGGTTTAGTCTTATCCTAATATACTATGATGTTCGAGTTCATACCAATAATTAAGACCAATTTTTGAGTATATTTTCTACTAAGTTGCAGACAGTCCTAGAAATTAGGCCTATTAGCCCTATTGATCCTAGATTGTAGGAACCCTATGTACGGAGGACTTATGAAATGAAAACCTTCAAAATATATTGTAAAGTGGTAAAGTGTATCTGAATGTGTGATTGTTTTTTCAAATTCTTTGGGAAAGTTTTGAAATAAGTGAGAAAAACACACTGTGAAAGGCTACAAGGGAATAAGCCCAATTAGGCCTCTTGAAGACATAAACTTGGACTCGACTACAAAGAGTTAAGAGATCCATAAAAATGGATTAAAATGGGATCAAATGGACTATCTAAATGATGATGGACACCCCTGCAATGATTCATGGATGTTAGAGTGTAATTTACACTTAGATCATTCTAAGTGTAGGAGACGAAGTGAAGTAACTACTAGGGTGTTAGTCTTTCAAAGGTGAAGCACACATGTGAGACTCTTGAAGAAGAGTGGGATGAGGAATTAGTTAATCACCTAAGCCTAATAAGGACCTAGAGGATATTAGGATCCTTGAAGAAGGCAAAGAAAATCTTCTTAGTTAATTGTGCAAGCAAGCCATTGGAACACTCACATAAACTCTATATCATATGTAGAATATTTCATTCACACATCATTTAGTTTTTCACTTAAAAGGAAATGTGATTACCTTCTTGGGTGAGTACAACACCAATGCCCACATGTGAGGAATCACAATCCACTTCAAACACTTTATCAAAATCTGGTAAGGCCAATATAGGAGCTTTAGTGACCCTCTTCTTTAGATACTGGAAACTCTCTTTAGCCTCTTTGCTCCATGAAAAATCTTGACCCTTAGTACAATCTGTAATAGGTGCTACAATGCTGCTGAAATTACAAATGAACTTTCTATAGAAAGTGTCCAAGCCATGAAAAACTCTCACCTCAGTGATACTACATGGACTACGCCATTCAAGAATGGCTCAAACTTTCTCTGCATCCATGCTGATACCATCTGCAGAAATGAAAAATCCCAGAAAAGCAAGGCTTGCTTGCATGAACCTACACTTCTTCAAATTAGCATAGATTTTCTCTCTTCTTAATACCCCCAATATGATCCTCAAGTGTTGCAGATGTTCATCCCTTCCCTTACTAAAAATTAGTATATCATGAAAATAAACTACTACAAACTTGCTAATGCAGGGATACAAAATAGTATTCATGAGTCTCATAAAAGTGCGATGTGAGTTTTATAAACCAAAAGGCATAACCTTCCATTCATACAAACCATCCCTAGTTTTGAAATCATTTTTCCATTCATCCCCTTCTCAGATGTGGATTTGATTGTACCCACTTTGCAGATCAATCTTAGTAAAATGTGTTGCTCCAGCAAGAACATCCATCATATCATCTAAACAAGGGATAGGAAAACAATACCTAATGGTTATCCTATTGATTTGTTGACTTTCTATGCACATCCTCCATGTTCCATCCTTCTTTGGGGTTAGTAATGTTGGTACAATATAGGGGCTCATGCTTTCCTACACTAGCCCTTTCTATATGAGCTCAGTTACCTGTTTGTTCAGTTTTTCATGTTGTGTCAGACTCATTCTATAATCTTCCTGATTGGGAAGACTTGCTCCTAGGATAAGATCAATATGATGTTGGATATCTCATTTTTGGGGGAGCTCATCAGGTAGTTCCTCTAGAATTACATATGAATACTCTTCCAACATTGCGGTTGCTTATGGCGGTATTTTCAAGAACTCTTATTTCCCTCTTTGTACTACAAATGCATAACAATACCCTATTAATTTCATCTCCTTGATAAGTTCCTTTTCAGATAGCATACTTTTAGCTTTTCCTTCATTCCTGAGAGGTAAAAGGATTACCTTAGATCCATCCTTCCAGAAGGTGTAAGTATTCTTCTCTCCAATATGAATAAAATTTCAATCATACTGCCAGGGGTGACCTAATAGGACATGGCATGCAGCCATTGGAATCAAATCACACCATAGCTCATCCTTGTAGACCTTTCCTATGGAAAATTTAATAAGGAAGCTCTTATCTACTGTAACTTTATTTCCCTTTTTGAACCATGCTACCCGATAGGGACGAGGGTGCTTTTCACACTGGAGATTTAGTTTCTCCACCATTGCTTTAGAAACCATATTCTCACAACTGCCTGGATCAACAAGTACTTGCATACCTTTCCACATGACCTACACCTTTTTTGGAATATGCTAGTTCTGAGTGATGAATCATTAGCGCCTTTCTCCTCTATATCTTCCTTTGCTGGAATAATCATTGTCCTACTCATCATGAGACATTCTCTAATATCAAGAGACACTTCTTGTTCTAATCCTTCATTATCAACTTGGGCTAGGTTCACTCTTTATGGCCCTCCTTGATTTCCACCTTGCATGTTAAATTGAAACACTCGAAGGCCCTGTGTCCTTCTTCTCCACATCTGAAACAAGTGAATGGTCTATTGGTAAACAAATTGTTCCTTTTGAATTTAACTCTCAAATGCCCAAATCTAAAAGAAATGATCAGATACCAATAGTTGGATAATCTATCATCAGGTTGATAGATTTCCTCTGAATTGAAAGGTACAACTCCCTTATGAATGATATTCAATGAACTTGTAATATTCCTAAATTAACAGGGGTACATTCTTAACCTAAGAATAGAAGAGGCAAAATAAGCTGATCCTAGACAGGAAATAGCTCAGGCAGAACAAACTCAACTCTAAATCTAGTCAACTCTGAGATTTCATCAATCAGATTAACGCCCAAAATTGATAATGCATAAACTTCTACTAAAAATGCAAATGCAAGACCTAAGAATAATGATGAAACAACAATCAATCGATCTATATCACAAGAAAATTTCCCAAACTCAAGATAACAATGAGTTTCCCTTTTTAGCTAATTGTATAAAATTGTAATACAGAGCTTTGGTTCAAACAAAGATTGTAAATCCAAGTTCAAAGAAACACCCAATTTCAATAGAAAGATAAATGTAATACAAATGGAACAGATAAAACAATGGTATTTAGACATACAAATTTGACTTAGCAAAATGCTATCTTTCACACCAAAATTTAGATGAACTTTGTATTGATTTTGGAAATAGTACATATAGAATCCCAGATTGGGCTGTTACAAGAAAGGGGGAGAACCAAAATGGTTCAACTTGCCCAACTAGAAATAATAAATGAAAGATTATCTGTTATATAGTATCAAAAATAGCACAAGGGGGAATCTATTTAAGCTTTAGTTTCCTTCCCCTTGTCTAATTTAACTCTATAGGCCGTAACAATTGTAATGACTTGAATGAGTTCTTCATGCCTGTTGACATGGATGTTAGTGTATTGAATAAGCCACCTAGAATGTTCCTTGGTGAGAATCTTAATGGCATCAGTCTAATCTTTCAGTTCTTCAATTGCTCTAAAAATGCATCCACTCAATTGCTGGAGTTCTGGTACTTTGTCTAGATGAGAGGCAGAATCTTCTGTCAATTTATGCAAATAACCAGAAAATAAATTTTGCATGTCGGCTAGTCCGATTATTTCCCTAACCACTGGTCTGTGATTTTATATGAAGCCCTAAGAGGAGTTTTAAATCTTTTCTCTGCTCTTCTTTGATCTTGACATCTATATGTTGCAATCCTGCTTTGGCCTAGATGATCATCTCAATCTTAAACTCTAAGCTCTGAAGCCATTCAATCAAAGGCTCATCTCCTTTCTGTAAAATCTTAGCTTTTAGAGCTTCTTTAGTCTTCAACTTTACTGCCACATGCAGCATAACTATACATTCCTGGCACTTCACCCTTTCTGATGTTAGAGTCTATAAGTTCGTAGCAATGTTATTTCTCTCTACCTCCAACCTTAGAAGGGTGTTACCTAGTTGTTCAAACACTGCTAGTCCCTCAGACTCGAGACTCTCAATCCACCATTTACCAATCTGCCCATAATGTCAGTCCTCTTTCAAATTAGCCAGAATGGCTTGGTTCTCTATAGCACTGGGGTCAAAGGTGGTTTGGGTGCTGGGAACACTTGTAATCAGAGTGAGGAGCTGCCTCATGAAGTTGGTTAGCTAAGCCACTTCTACTTTAAGTTGAACTTTAGCAGACTTGAGCCCCTTGAGCTCTTCTTCTATCACTACATTGGTAGACTTCCACCAATCCACCTTGGTGTCATGATGAGCCAAGCCCATATCAAATGACTTCAATTGAAAATATTCTTCTAGTCCCTCTACTGAAATGTTAACATTGAACATCTTGATTTGTTCAATAGTTAACCGCGTGTAGAATCTCTCTCCGCTTTCCAAATCATCCTTAAAATTATCCCAATAGTCTTCAATATAATTTACATGATGAATTGTGTGACTCATTTGCATTACATCCCTGGCATAGTTTACTGGATCATATTGTGGTCTCAAGACATCGTAGGTTTCCAAAGAAGACCTCTTTGAGAATGTCATGAGAACATTCTTCACCTCTGACTGGGATGCGCAGCTATAACCTTTGATGGTCATGTGGAAGTCATATCCCTTCTTCTTAGCCTCATCATAGAGTAAGTTCACTTGGAGTGCTTGCCTCATTACTTCAATTAGCACGATCATATCAGTAGGATACCTGGGCAGTTTCAAAGGGAAATCATCAAAACCTACAAGACAAAGATATGAGAAACCTCTAAATTGAATGAAGTAGCATCCAAATTGGTTGATGAAAGCCATGGCTTTGGTGGAGAATCTCCTTTCTAGACAACCTTGTAACTCCCTGCACAATCTCATTGTAAATGCATCATTAACCTAAAGATACTCAGCATAACTCTTATGCAATTGCAAAGAGGGGAAAAATTCATAGCTCTTGACATCATTGGGAAATTCCTCTAATCTGGGAAGACTTGGCTGAATTTGGATTGTAGCCAGAATGTATAAGAGGACTGAAGACAAGTAAAATTCATTCTTGTGTTTAGCTCTATCTAGGGCCTCTGAGAGATTCTCACTTACCATAAGTGTCCAATCAATGAAGTGATGTTGGGAATAGATTACCTAAACTGGGAAGAAGTGATGATCACCAAAATTGAGTGCCTCACTCTCACCTCTAATCTTGTGGAGCAACACCAGAATGTCAACAATCTCCGGCTTCAAATTAGTGTCGTATAATGTCTTCGTTAGCTTCCCTTTGGCACTCTTGGGTTCTTGAAAACATGCTTTCATTGTCCCCTTCTTTCAAACTCACTTTTTGGCAATATATTCAGTCACCACTTGACTGTATATCATTTCTGAATACTCAATTTTCTCTGGGATGCGAAGCGAGTTCTGGACCGATTCCCTATCAATAGATAATAACATTGTATCATTAGGTAAGAGAATTTTCATGGTATCTGGGTTGTATCGAGCGATGCATTCTCAGATCAATTATGGGGCTTGAACAGCCACAGAAAAACTAGTGGCCTTAAGTAATCCACTCTCCTTCAACTTCTCCATAATAGGATGTATCTGGTCCACTTTTAATCTATTCTAGAAGTTATGCATGTCAAATAAATTTAGAGATGTATCCAAAATCTTATGCCATTCAGAAGTAATGCCATTCATTCCATCAAATCCCATGATTCTCGAAGCCATGCTTCTAATGATTTGTATTTGGAAATTAGAAGTATCTCTTAGGGATGCGGGAGCAAGGAATAGCTAAAATATGAGACTTTGAATTCAAAACAATTTGGTGAACAAATGGTAGCTCTCATTCGCAACTTTCAACTGATTTTATAAATTTTTCATTCTTACCATTTAACGGATGACTTCCCACACCACATGAATGAAAACACCCCAACATTAATGAAAAATCTCATTATGAAGTAAAACAAATTTATTTGAATTAATCACCTTGCTTTTACGGGCCGTTAAGAAATGTATTTTCACTTTTAGTAACCGCAATGGTAACTTTTATGAGGTAGAAAAAAATCACTTTTCCACTTCTCCTTTGGGCGGAGAAGTGCTCTTGGAGTACTCTCAGTTCAAAAATCTGCTAAGGGAGAAATTTGGTCTATCAAGATGCCGAAATGGCATGTGTTGATTTCATCTACCTTGTTTGTATCTCAGAATCTTTATGATACAGGTTCTTCCTTGAAATCACTTCATTTAAATGGTTTTGGTGGAAAACATACTCCGTGGGTGAAAACCCACCTGTAGGAGTAGGGGAGAAGCGATTTTTTGCTTTTCTGCCTTAGGCTTATTTCCTTGATTTCTTTCTATTAAATCATTCCCTTTGGCTTGTAGAGGTGTAATCTAGACACAACAGCCCTTCTTAAGCCTAAAGGATCCATTTTAGAACTATAATTTTTGCTAGGACATCACTTAGTAGTCATCGATGGGAGATGGACTCTATTGATACTTTTCCGTCAGTGGAGAAGCTCGAGCCCGATTCTCTGCCAAGCTGCAAAATGAAGGATTACGGCTACATACTTCCATTGTGTTTAACACTGATGTTAGAAATATTTGAACCACAACCTTTACCAGATTGTGAACTTAACCTACCCAATGAAAATATGAAATCATAAATAGAAACCCTCTGGTTCACAAAAGAGAAGGCAATTTGGAAAAATCTGGTAAAGGCTCTCTAGCCTAAGGGAAAGTTGTCTAGACTTAGACTTAGGACTAACAAGAAACTTTCAATACCACTAATATATATTAAACACTCACTTTTTTCTGAAAGGTATGCAGACCAAAAGCAGGGCAAAAGTTGGCTCTGTCCGGGGACTTGGACATTCACATGTCCAAGCAAGGAATCTCAAATCTCTGGTTTCGCAAAATCTTAAAAAAAGGTAGCTCACAACAAAACTAAAGCAAGACGCGGAAAGGGAAAATAGGAAGGGAACCTAACTAGGAAAACAAAAGTAGGAACTAAACATAACTATTGTACAATATAGGGGTTACATGTTTTCAATTTAAATCTGATAGAGCTTTAAATCCTAACCATTATATGTCAGGGGTAGCGCTTCACCATCTGGATATGTCAATTTGAAATAATTATTCTCAAATGCTTGATGGATCTTGAAAGGTCCTTTCCATAGCATTTCAAATTTTCCATGCATGCCCTTGGGTTCCCTACGCTTGTCCCACAATAGCACCATGTCTCCCATCATAAATTTCCAGGGTCTTCTCTTTTTATCAAACAAACTCTTTACACATATCTGATGTTGTATAATGTGGTCAACCATTTTCTCTGATTCTTCTTCCAATTTGTTTAGGTACAAAATCCTCTTTCCTAAAGCATTTTCATATATGCCATCTTCTACTACTATTCTCAGTTTGTAGGTTGCTAGCTCCAGTGTTAATGGAAGGCTGGCCTCTACTCCATAAACAAGTTCAAAGGGGGATACACCTATGGCTCTTTTGGGAGTCAATTTATCTTCCCAGAGGGCTTCGTAGATTTTCTTATGCCAGGTTCTCTTGTTGTCTTCTACAAGCTTCTTCATGATATTCACCAAGTTTTTATTGTTGGATTTAGCTTGACCATTCCCTTGATGGAAATAGTTAGAAGAATGACTGACCATGATGATGTACTTGAAACAAAATTCAATAATTTATTGAGAAGAAAAGTATGCAGCGTTATCCATAACTAACATAATAGGCACACCAAACCTTACCAGGGTGCTTTCTTTGAGGAATTCAAATACTACGTTTGAAGTAGTCCTTTTGGTTTCTTTCGCCTCCACCCATTTTGTGAAGTAGTCAGTTGCAGTGATTATGTAGGTATGACTTGCAATGGACGTGAGGTTTATAGGACCAATAAAGTAAAGACCCCATTGTTGAAAAGGATCTTCAATTATCACCGGTCTCAGAGGTAACGCTGCTAACTGTGGCTTTCCAGTAAACATTTTGCATTTCTCACACTTTGATACCCTGTGGTAAGCATCTCTGAACATTCCTAGCTAGTAATAACACTACCTCAGAATCTTGAATGCAGTAACTAACAAGGATAAATGTCCTTCGTAGGCTTCATCATGAAATACTTTTAACAACTTATCTTGTTTTTGTTTGTCGACACATCAGAGAAAGGTCCTATATATTGATCTCTTATATAAACTATCTTCCCAGATAACATATAGAAGCCTTCAATTTTAGGTCTCTTCTTTGCTTAGAGGTCAGCCCTTTAGGGCATTCACCATATGTAAGGAAATATACGATGTTTTCAAACTAGGGGTCTTGCATACTTACTGAAAAAACCAATTGTGTAGCTTCTAGATCTTCTCCTGCTTGGTTTTCTGCCATTGCCCTGCATAGTGCATTGCCTCTTACTAGCTTTGTGGGCTTGATCTCTACATCATATTCTTGCATTTTAGCTACCCATGCTCCTTTTTTGTTGCCTCCTACATCTTGTTGAGTCAATATTCTCTTCACTACGATATTAGGTACATACACAAGAGAATGTGAGTGTAAGATGTAGAATCTAAAATTCTTTAAAGCCTTAACAACTACGAAAGCATGTTTTTCAGTTTGGGAATATTTCAGCTTGTGATTTTTTAGAGGCGTGCTCATAAAGGAAATAGGAGCCAGGACTCCCTCCTCATTTTCTTGCATGAGGATGGCTGATAGAGTATGTTCAGAAGAATAACAATAGATTACAAAGTCTTTCTTGTAATCAGGGTGGCATAACACTGGAGCATTGGCTATGGCATTCTTTATGTTTTTGAAGGCTTGCTTACCAGATTTATTCCACTTAAAATTCACATTTCCCTTCATCATATCAACTATAGATTTAGTAATTTTCAAAAAATATGGAATGAACCTCGTAAGAAATTTAACCTAACCAAAAAAATATTTTACTCTAGTTTTATTCACAGGTAAACTCAAATGCTGAATAGCTCTGACCCTTTCTGGATCGATTATTATACCTTCCTGGGAGACAATGTGACCTAGAAATTTCCCTTCAGTTACACAGAAGATAGTCTTCTTGGGATTTAATGAAATCCCATCCTCCCAACACCTTTGCAATACTTTCCTTAAGTCATTTATATGATCTATTCTTTTCCTAGAGAATACAATAAGATCATCCAAATACATACCAATGATCTTATTCTTCATGTCGCTGAAGGAAAGGTCCATACCTCCTTGAAAAGTAGCTCTAGAATTGATTAGCCCAAATGACATTTTGTAGTAACCAAAGGTGCCCCACAGGGTGGTGAACATAATTTTATGTTGGTCCACTTTCTAAACTTCTACCTAATTATATCCTAAAAAGCCATCCAACATAGACATCATTTCAGCTCCGGCTACGATCTGCAGTAAGTGGTCCATATTGGGAAGAGAATAATTTTCTTTGAAAGAAGATTGGTTAAGATTTCTAAAGTCTACATAGATTCTTATCTATCTGTTCTTCTTCCTCATAGGAACTAATTTTTCCACCCAGGTAGAGTGGTGTATAGGATAGATGATCC
The DNA here is from genome assembly GCA_018584345.1 of Thuja plicata. Taxonomy (NCBI): domain Eukaryota; kingdom Viridiplantae; phylum Streptophyta; class Pinopsida; order Cupressales; family Cupressaceae; genus Thuja; species Thuja plicata. The sequence goes on from MU226216.1 coordinate 32,577, forward strand.
TTGCTTTAAGCATTTTATCTACTTCCTTGAATATTGCATCCACAACTTTGGGATTATAGTTCCTTTTCTTTTGCCTGAATGGGGTAGCTTTAGGTTTTAAGGGGATTTGATGCTTGAATTTCCCACCCATAAAAATTTTTAGGTCTTCATAGCTTCAGAAAAAAATGTCCGAGTATTCTAGGAAGAGTTTCCTAGCTTCGTTCCGTTCTTCTTCAGTACAAAACTTCCCAATGTTGATCATCTTGGGATCTTTCTTAGTTCCAATATTCATTCCTTCATACTCACCAGTAGTAGGACCTCTTTCGATTCCTTTCTCCTTCACAAAAGTGTCATGCCTGTTGAAATTTTTTTCAAGAGTAACTAGATGGGGCGGAATGATATTACCTTGCAGCTAGATAATATCCAACTTATCTTTCTTTTGCTTGTCTGGATGATCTCTTTTATGGTTTCCACAGACCTCTTTGTGGAAGTTGCCACTGCTCTCTAGAAAGAGAAGGAGAATCTTGTCATCTTCAAACGCTTTCCAATCTTCCACATTGTCAGGTACAGACGGTCGATATATGACTTCCACTTGGTACTTCTTATCTTTGAATTCTAGGTGGGGAAGGAGTAATGAAGCTGGCACAGCAAGGGAGTCTACTTTGGCATTCAACTCTCTCAACACTGATTCAATAAATAATGCATCCAGTGCTTCTATCTCATCCCATACTATATTTCTATAGTTCTTCAATCTATGTTTTTTAATAGAGTATTGGTTCTTAACCTGGCGCATGATAAGCTCTGCATCACCACGAGCTCTCAAAATATTTACCCCTTTTTATTTTACAGCAATGATTCCTAACAGGAGGGCTTTGTATTTAGCAGTATTATTGGTATTTCCAAACTCTAATTTATAGGCCATAGGCTCACATATTCCATCTGGTGATATCAAGACCACGCCTACACCAGATCCTGATGAAGCACAACTGCCATCAAATTCAAGTGTCCAGATTTGAGATGACTCTTCCTCAGTGGAAAGTTCCTTTCCTAGTTCTCGTGGTTTCACATCCTCATTGTGATCATCAGTAAATAGCATATAGTTACCAAATTCCAATTCTTGATACAGAATTTGGGCTTTAAGATCATCAGATTTCAGCACTCTAAACTTAGCTTTCTCTTTCAAGACTAGTTTAATCTTTTTATTACCCACCGGTATTAAAGCTTGACAGAAATCTAACTTTATTTTCCCTCCTAGATCTCTACAGAAACTCCTTCTTAGCAACAAACTGTAGCTAGTAGGTATATCAGCAACTAGAATTGTTAACAACAGCTTCTTCTCAGGGTGCGCTACCAGAGCTACTTGGGCATCCTTAATTTTCCCAACCAGAGGTACTTGCTTGGAGTCCATAGAATAGCACCTACCATGAGCTTTAGTAAGGGTAATTCCCAAAGATTTAGCTACTATTGATGGCATCATGTTATCTGAGGCTCCAAAGTCTATTATACAATTTCTCAACTTGCATCCATTAATATATAAAGACACATAGAATGGATCAGGCTTCTGCCCTGGGAAAGTAGCTAACACAGATGATTCACCTTGCTCAATGGGCTCTACAAAAATTGACTCATTTTCTATAGTAGTCATGATGTTCTGGTTTAGGTTCTAATTTCCTTCATTACAATAATATACTAATTTATGCAATTCTATAGGATTGGATTTGAGATAATCCGTGGGAGATATTTGAATTTGAGAGTCTCTAGAAAATTGAATAATATCAAAAGAGCTCTGCTCCTTACCTGGTTGTAGAATTCTCACACCTTGATTGGCTTCCTTAGAGTTGGAGGTAGACGCCTCATTACTTTTAGGTGGGGGAGGGGAGGCAGGACCTTTATCTTTCTGACTCTTGGTCAAGACCATACAGGAAGTTCCATCTATGGTCACATAAAATGTTGCTCCTTGTTCTGAATTAGACTCATACTCTAAATATAAATTTTTAGATTCGCCATGCGAGTATGAATCTGGTTCGGCTACGGAGACTCCAGCATTCCATTCATTAGTTTGATGCATTTTCCAAGCACAGGCTACATCAGGGAATCTTTCTCCATCATGGTCTATAGTTAGATGAAAGGCGCACATATTCCCTCTTTTAGAGGGGGCTTCAATAGCTAGTCTTTGTGGTTGACTAGTTAACTATAGTGCTTTGCTGTCAGCATTCCTCCCATCATTGCCCCTTCTAGGTTGCTCTTGATAGTTTTTTTGATAAGGGTTATTGAATCTAGGAAGTTACCTTTTGAAGGTGATGAATTCATTTGACAATTTTTGGATCATCTCATCAGATGATGTAGTACCACTATTACTAGCTCTTGATTGTATCTCCCTCTTCCATTTCCCAGATGAGATCATGTGATCTTCAAGTTCCACGATAGTTCTCTATATAGTATCCAAACCTGTAGGATTAACTCTTCTTAGATCATAATTGATGTCTAGTGGCATAGCACTTATAAAGAATGTTTTCAAATTTCCCACCGTAGGCCTGTCAGCCATTGGAATACGATTTACAAGCTTATTGAATTTAGCTATGAAATCTCTCATACTAATAGAAGGCTCTTTCTTGATAGAGGTTAATTGCGTCAATAGAGCATGCTCATCTTCCACAGTTTTGAACCTTCTTTCAAAAGAAGCTCTCATGGACGCCCAGTTAGTAATAGAAGAATTTGGTAGGTGGTGAAACCAATCAGCAACGCCCTCAACAAGGGTCTCAACAAATAATCTAACGACCACATCCTTTTCTCATACTGCTAGAATATTGAGAGAAGCAAAGAATGCAGCAATATGTTCATCTGTAGATACTTTCCCGTCTCCAGAAAATTTAGGAAAATTCTTTCTAGACCCTGAGTGAAGAGGATTATATGTTTCTAATTGTAGGGGTCCAACTACAGTGGACCAAGGGAGTGCCATTGTTACTTGAGATAAATAAGGGGTTAGATTGATAATAGGAGGAGCAACTACTACATGTAATGTTAACACTTGGCAAGTGGTGAACAAAAGAGTAGACTGCTTAGGGGGTGAAGAAGGTCTGCTCTAGATTTTTGTGGTTTTGTTTCTTTAGTGAGGTGCTTCAAGAAGAGAAAAGTTAATATCTGCATGTCTATCAAATACTGGATCTGTACTTCCTTCTTTCTTTGTGCTCCTAGGAAATCTTTTAGGCTCTAGATGTTTGACAAATTTTGTGGCCTAGCTTCATGCTTGACTTGGCACTGTGCTCTTCTTTCATTTCTCCTTCAGATTTCTCTTTCAAGTGCTTCTGCTTTAGCTTCTTCTTTCTCTAGAACTTGACTGGCATTTCTATAATGTTCGGTGCTTCTTCTGTTCCTCTAGGAAAAATTGTTCAAGGAGGAAATAAGGTCCTCTTGATCGTCTTGAAAACCAAGATTTGGTTGGAGTATAGGAATTATATTTTGATGGGGAAGCACCATCTTTCCTCATGATATGCTTTTGGTGTAAAAAATGTTCATCTCCCCAACAGATTTTTGCCAAAAATCTATTGGTAAACAGATTGTTCCTTTTGAGTTTAACTCTGAAATGCCCAAATCTGAAAGAAAAGATCAGATATCAACAGTTGGATAATCTATCATCAGGTTGATATATTTCCTCTAAATTGAAAGGTACAACTCCCTTATAAATGATATTCAATGAATTTTTTATATTCCTAAACTAACAGGGGTATGTTCTTAACCTAAGAATAGAAGAGGCAAACCAAGCTAATCCTAGATAGGAAATAGCTCAGGCAGAACAAACTCAACTCTAAATCTAGCCAACTATGAGATTTCATCAATCAGATTAACTCCCAAAATTTATAATGCATAAAATTCTACTGAAAATGCAGATGCAAGACCTAAGACTAATGATGAAACAATAATGAATCGATCTATATCACAAGAATGTTTCCCAAACTCAAGATAACAACGAGTTTCCCCTTTAGCTAATTGTATCAAATTGTAATACAGAGCTCTGGTTCAAACACAGATTGTAAATCCAACTTCAAAGAAACACCCAAATTCAACAAAAAGATAAATGCAATGCAAGTGGAATAGATAAAACAATGGTATTCATACATACAAATTTGACTTAGTAAAATGTTATCTTTCACAACAAAATTTAGCCGACCTTTGTATTGATTTTGGAAAGAGTACATATCGAGTCCTAGATTGGGCCATTACAAGAAAGGGGAAGAACCAAAATGGCTCAACTTCCCCAACTAGAAATGATAACTGAAAGAGTATCCATTACATAGTATCAAAAATAGCACAAGGGGGAATCTATTTAAGCTTTAGTTTCCTTCCCCTTGTCTAATTTAACTCTATAGGCTGTAACAGCTATAATGACTCAAATGAGTTCTTCATGCCTATTGACATGGATGTTAGTGTATCAAATGAGCCACCTAGAATGTTCCTTGGTGAGAATATCAATGACATCAGTCTGATCTTTTAGTTCTTCCATTTCTCTAAAAATGCATCCACTCAATTGCTATAGTTCTAGTACTTTGTCTAGATGAGAGGCAAAATCTTTTTTCAGTTTATGAAAATAACCAGAAAATAAATTCTACGTGTTGGATACTCTGATTATTTCTTTGCCCTGACCACTAGTCTGTGATTCTATATGAAGCCCTAAGAGGAGTTTGAATTCTTTACTCTGCTCTTCTTTGATCTTGACATCTGTCTGTTGCAATCCTGCTTTGGCCTGGATGATCATCTCGATCTTAAACTCTAAGCTCTGAAGCCATTTGATCAAAGGCTCATCTCCTTTCTCTAATATCTTAGTTTTTAGAGCTTCTTTAGTCTTCAAATTTACTGCCACATGCAGCATAACTATACATTCCTGGCACTTCACCCTTTCTGACATGAGAGTCTCTAAGTTCGTAGCAATGTTATTTCTCTCTACCTCCAACCTTAGAAAGGTGTTACCTAGTTGTTCAACCACTTCTAGTCCCTCAAACTTGAGTCTCTCAATCCACTGTTTACCAATCTAGCCATAATGCCGGTCCTCTTGCAACTTAGCCAGAATGGTTTGGTTCTCCATAGCACTGGGGTCAAAGGTGGTTTAGGTGCTGGAAACGCTTGCAATCAGAGTGAGGAGCTACTTGATGAAGCTGGTCAGCTCAACCACTTCTTTAAGTTGAACTTTAGTATATTTGAGCTCCTCAAGCTCTTCTTCTATCACTACATTGGTAGACTTCCACCAATCCACCTTGGTGTCATGACGAGCCAAGCCCATATCAAATGACTGCAACTGAAAATCTGAAGCAGTCATATCTTCAAATCTACCTTCCTTAGTTGGCTTGGCCACTTCCATGGTGAAGTGCCCAGTCTTAGGATCATGACCCAGGGTAGACATTGTCTTCACTTTCTTCTATTTTCTCATAGTCACATTGGGTTGAAAGGCTCGTGATAGAGTGTCTTTGCTGGAAGCCCCTTCTTCCACCCTCTTCCTCTTGAGTTTGAGAGTATGTTCTATCCATGACTCTACACTAGTAACTTTGTTGGTAGAAACCAATTCCTCAATGAACAATTTCCTAATGACTGGAGGTGTAGCCTTTGGTCTCAAAGCAAATGGATTTACTAAAGTAGGAGAAGAGGACACCAATTTGGCTACTGAAGCGACCTTCTAATTCTTCATAGCCTCTCCTTTTGATTCTTTGGTTGAAGGAGTATCTTCACCCACTTTGACTATAATAGGAGACCCTCTCCTTGGAGAATCCTCTGTCGAGGTGTCAATCGGTACATCTACTGTAATTGCTTTTACCGACCGCTCTGGTTCTGCATCTTGGTGAGCTCCTTTGTTGTTTTGATATTTGTAAGTGAGCCTTCTCCACAAGTCTTCTCCAATGTGATTGTTTTCTTAGGAGGTTCATCACCTCCTCCCACCGGCTGAGTTGATCCATTGGAAATGGTTGGAATTGTTACCGATGAAGTGGTTTCAGTACTAGTAGTATCCTTTGCCAAGGTTCACTGAGTAGGAGCCTTCCTTTCTCATCTCTTCCTTTGGCCTGCCATCCAATCAACCAATTGTTATGTTCTTTTGTAGATACCCTCCATTAGAGTCGGCAAATTGCTAATGGCTTGGTCTAGTATGGGTTCAGAACTGACAGGGGTGAGCTTTATCTCCTCTAGATATGTATCATCATACATATGATTTCCATCATCTTCTAGCCCCTCTACTGCAATGTTAACATTGAACCTCTTGATTTTTTTAATAGTTGTAACGCCCCGCTAGGGAACCCAAGAGGACTGAACATCTAATCTCTAAAGATGAAGTCAAATTTTTTTTTCTTTTTATAAAACTATTACAATGCACATATTAAAAAAAATCAATACACATATGCTCACAAAACATGAATGCAACATAACTAAGATCTCCTAGTCCTCATAGGTTCCCTAACACTTCCACTCAAACAATATTAATTAATCTAATTACATTTAAGAGTTTCATAATGAGTTACAATTATAACATATTTATAAACCTTCAGAATAAATGACTACTGTGTGATGAACATGTTTCAATGAGTAGTCACC
>MU226216.1:85091-98907 GCA_018584345.1 Thuja plicata
TATATATACACACACACACACATGAAGGTAAATATGAAAAGTAATAAATAATATAAAATGAGAAGGTATACAAAGTGAAATACCTCTGAAAAAGATGTTTGAAAGTCGACGGGGTTAAAAGCCCACCAAAAAATTAACATCTTACTTTTGATCGAAATCTAGTTATGATTGAAAGTAAATAAATATGCTTTTTTAAACTACTTTCGATCGTAGGTTACTTTCGATCAAAATTATGGAATTTTGTACTTTTAGCCAAAAGTAAGTTAATTTTATGATAAACAATTTTGGGTTATTTGTATCAAAAGTACCTCACCGAATCTGCCCGCTTCATGAATTTCGGGAGGAATTACTTCCTCCAGAAAATTATTACTCACTATTGTGGGTTCACCCAACACCTAGCTATGAGGAGTGCTTGATAGAGTTGGAGACATTGCAGTAGCTACCAAATCCATATCTAGTGATCAGGTTGGGTAATATTTAATGTCTTGACAACAATCTAGATCCTCAGTTGGAGCATCCTCTAGTAGGACCTCAGATGACATCTATAGTGTAGTGAGTATCCCTTCGGTTTCCAACCTAGAGGGACTCATAGGAGAGAGATGGCATGAGTTATGTTGACTAGCTTTGTTGAGGATATTATGGATTCTTATGCATTTATAGCAGTAGACCATGATATCCCAATAGCAGATATAAGAGCTCGTGTAGGTACTATTAAATACGCTCAGCCACATCCTTCTCATCACCTAGATGGTGCAGGAGACCTAGGATAATCCCTAATATCAAAGATTTATGTGGCTTTTATTGACCTTAGCTAAGTTAGTAGTGTTTACTTTATGCCTTATAAGGTCTTGCAAGTTTGTCCCTAGAAGGATTTGAATAGGATCAATCCAACCTAGTGGTTTTATGTTTTGAGTGTGTTTAGTGATTTCTTTAGCCAAAATGGAAATTTGGGGTCTAAAATCCTAATAGGATTAGAAAGGCTTAAATTTGGGCCTAATATGTCCTCTATAATGTTTTTAAATCATTTTTGATAGGTTAGAGGTCATAGAATTAAGTTAGATGCAAAAATCAAAAAGTTGTAAAATTTTGCATGACAACATTTGCAGTATTGGATTCCTTTCGATGTGGGATGATTGGTAGTTTGTGTAACTACCTATAATAATGGGAAAAAAATATTTAGACATGAAGGATCCTATTTCCTGAGGTGTGATGATGTAATCTAAGATTTTGAATTAGCAAAGAAGCTCTATTTTACTATTTTTGCTCACAATTGACTACTTTAGTGTATGTGTGTTGGTAGATGGATTGAATAGTGAGAACCAATGTTACATTCATATAGTAAGGATAGTTTTAAGAACTTTTTGTTTATATTACAAGTTTCTATGATTTCATTAGATTGGATTTGTAAATTGTTTTGTTAGTTCCATAGTTGTTGTTGTTGACAAGGCAGATTTGAGAAAAATGACTCCCCCATACAATCCAACTGTGCATTTCATCATGGTCTAGGTGAATATGGTATGGGAGCCCATTTATAGTATATATATTGTTGGAAATGAGTTGAATAACTGAGAGTGGAGGGGTGAATCAGTTACCACAAAAACAAATCCATTTCCCTTAGATGTCTTAATCAAACTTATCATAGTTACTCGGTTAATACAAATATTCTACTATCAGTTGGTTAACAAAGAAAAATTTAAGATATTAACTTTGATTATACTTTAGTGTTTAAGTGAAGAAACATAAAGAATAAAGAAAATAACATGTACACACATAACTGCAAGATTTAGCATGGAAACCCAATTTGGGAAAACCACCAATTGCAACTAGTTAGTGTTTTTCCCTCTTCTAAACTAAGCCCTGTTAGGAGCGTTAAAGGTTACAATAAACACTGTTAGGTGTGACCCTATTAGAGGATTTAATCACCCTGTAAGGAGTGGCCTTATGAGAGGTCTTCAAACACTTCAGTGTAGAAATGTCACCTTGTGTGAGGATTTTATGAAAGATAGTTACGTCTACTCTGTAAAGAGGTTTAGATTAGTGCTACAATTGTTAGAGAGTAACAATGGATTGCCCTTTTTGTTGAAGCAGCTAATTATGCTGATTCAGATCTTTGTTCTAGCTTTATACTCGATCCTCACTGATGAAATATTCTATTGCATCTCTATCTAGATGTTCGGTTCTTAATCAGAATCCCATCTAATTTTTCCTTCACTCTTCATATCAAAACTCACACACATCTCACATATTCAATCCAAAATTGACCTTGTATATATATGATAGGCCTTGTCAAGTCAGCTTGAATAACCTTCCAAATAAATAATAAATCTTAAGTCTGCCGGCTGTATATAACCAATTAAACATAAAATGTAAACTATTGTTAGTCTGCTAACAATAAATGCATAACTCAGTCAACACTGTAATCCTTCAACGCCCAACCATTACTGTAATTCCCAAGTGAGCTCGATTAGAATTGAAAAACACTTTGGTCTTCTTCAATGCTCGGGAGAACTTGGCATACTGGTGTAGGAGCACCTAGGCTATCTCTAAAGTCTTAGTACAATTTTGTCTTTTACTAACCCTATCCAAGTCATTAGCTTTTCATTTTGACCTTATAAGGTCTTGCAAAGTGTGTAACTAAATGGATTAGTAGTTAGTGCTCAATCCAATCTAGTTTTTATTGCTTTCTAGGAGTTAGTGATATGTTAGCATAAAAGTGGAAATTCGGTCAAAAATTACTCTAGACTTAGGTAAGATGAGAAAATTACCTAAAAAGGCCTAAATGATGTTTATTCATCAATTGGAATGAGTTAGAGGTCATAAAATTTATTTTAGAGTATTAATGCAAAAGATGTTATAATGTTGTCATAACAACATTTGCAATTTTGCAAATGTTGCATGCAACATCGACAAATTTTGCTTCCCTTCAAAGTTGAGGAGGGATATGAATTATAGTGGCCTAAAAAAATAGAGGAGGCATATTTAGATACCTAGAGGCTCATTTCTCAAGGTAGGAGTGATGTAATGAAATTTTTGAATAGCAAGAAGAACACTATTTTCTAAGTTTTGTGCATAGTCTACTTGTTTTGAGTGAGGAAGTGTTTGAATGGATTGAACAGCTTGTTCAAGTGTTGGATTTGTGTTTTAGAGTTAGTTTTAACAAATTTTAATTCAGTGGAAAAGTTGTTTTGAGTAAAGCAGATAGGTTTTGTAAATTATTTTGAAACTAGTATAGTTGTTATAGGAAACAGAGTGGTTTTTGGTTTCGTGGCTCCCCAATAGAATCAGACTGTGGAAATCACCATGGCCTAGATAAATCTCATAGTGGAGCCTATGCATAGTTTAAATGCTCAAGTAGGAGGTTTGGAGAGTCAGGTTTTTAATTTTGAAGTCATGCCCTAGGCGAGCAATGAGTGTCCAGTTAGGTATATGACAGGGAGAAATTTAAGTGCATGTGCAAGGGAGTGTTAGAGAGATTCAAACCAAGTGTGGTTTCAAAAGCCTTAAGGTCCTATAGATCCCTACCATAGAGCTTAGGTATTTTCCAATCCATCTAGATAGATTTCTAGGTAGAAATCAATGGAATGCATATGATAAACCAAATTAGACCTATTTGCCCTATATTATAGAATACTACTGTACAAATGACCTAGGATCCTAAGACCTCAAAAATATTTTAGGTCTTGGAAAAGGGTATCTAGATCCTAAGTTTTTTTTTGGGTTTATTTGAAAGTTCTGGGAAAGAATCCAGAAAAACCCTCTTTATAGGGCTAATTGAGCAATTAGGCCTATTAGTCCAAAATCTTGTTTAAACTTGAACTCAATTGGTTAGACCTTGATGTTCAATTCCAAAGGAACCATATGAATGTCAAAGATTTGTTTCAGTGGTGGACACACCCCTTTCAGCATTTATGAATTTTTTATGAAGGATTTGCACTTGGAACCCTCCAAGTTAGAGTGAAGAGTTAAAACACATTTGTTGATAGTTGTCCTTCAAGGTTAAGCAAAAGGAGACTAACTCTTGGAGTTGAGTTAGGATAGTCTTAGGATTGGATACTTAACACTATTAGGGACCTAGAAGTGATATTTGGATCCTAAGAAGACTAGGACAAGTAGAGTCCTAAGTAGAGTTTGTGTGAGCACTTCCATCAGATTGGTATTAGAGCTTGTTTGAACAGGCTTGTGGTGAATGTTCTAACCAGTAGAGTCAGTAGGAGAGTCTACAATGGTGAAAAATTAAGAGTTTTAAAATAAGGTAGATGAGAAAGAATAAGCAAATAGATTTCTCAAAGATATATTGGCTCAATTAGAGAAAAGGTAGATGAAGTGGATATGAAGGCAGAAGAAGTAAAGGATAAGGTTGAAGGGAAAGGAATGGAGATCGCCATAGATGATGAAGTACCTGAAGCTAACCTTGTCCTTAATGAGGAACCATTATTGGAATAATTAAAGGCTATGATTGGTAAAGCACTAGAAGGAGTTCCTATCTTTATTAGAAATATGGAACATGAGTTAGTCCTATATTAGATAGAAGGACTAGAAAATCACTTTGAGTGTGATAAAATAATTGTTGCTCGGAAGGTTAAAGTTGCTAAGGCCAGACTAAGATGGTCTGCACTCACTTGGTGGAAATTTGTCCAAGATAAGAGAGAGAGAAGGAAGGAAGGAAGCACATTTCTACATGGAAGGCTATGGTTGCAAAGGTCAAAGATGCTTATGTCTCTGAGGATTATGAAATCCAATTGCATAAAAGAAGAAAAAGTCTAAGGCATAAAGACTTGGATGTGAACTCTTACACTGAAGGGTTTCAAAGGCTTTGCATGAGGTCTAGAGTTGTAGAAGATGAGAAAGTGAAGGTAGATAGGTACCTTAATGGTCTCAAGTAGACCATACAAGATGAAATAAGTCTCTTGACTCCTGATACTATTCTAAAGTACCACAAAATTGCAATCAAAGTGGAAGAGAAGCTAATGAAGAAACATGATTCTAGCACCACCAGAGGTAGAGGCAAAGGAAGAGATAGTAGAGGACAAAGAGGTGGATATGGTGGAAGAAGTTCTAAAACAAAGAGTCAAGGAGATACCAAGCTTATTGAGCATCAAGAAGGAATCTCAAATAGAGGCAACTCCAATAGAGGAAGGAACTCTAATAGTAGTTGGAGAGGAGGAAGCAATAGCCAAGGTAGAGGTAACTACTTTGCAAACATGAAATATTACCACTACAACCAGATGGGACACCCTGCATATAGATGTCCCAAAAAATTCTCTACCTCTCATGGAGGTGACAAGAGGGTAAACTATGTTCAAGAGGAGACTAGTGGTCAAATTAAACACACTGAGGTACCCCTAGAGTCAGAGGAAGGTGAGAATTTAATGATGAGGAGAACTTTGATTAAGGAGCCAGTGAAAGAGTAACCTAGTCAAAGGAGATCACTATTTAGATTGAAATACAAGATGATGGATAAAGTTTTTGTAGTCATCATAGACTCAGGTTCTACTAACAACATAGTGTCAGAGGAAGCAGTCAGCAAGTTGAAGATGAAAAGAATACCCCACACCAATCCATATAAAGCTACTTGGTTGTAACAAGGACAACATGTCCTTGTCAATGAGCATGATTGGGTAGACTTATCCATTGGGAGATACAAGGAAAAGGTGTTGTGTGAAATCCTACCTATGGATGCATGTAACTTAATCCTTGGAAGGCCATGTCAATTTGACCGATAGGCCATGCATGATGGAGAAAATATTTCTTATTATTTCAAAAAGGACAATGTGACTTTTAAAATATAGTCACTAGTAGAAGATGGAGAGATGAAGTCATCAGGCCCCAATGTACATATGGTAAGTGAGAAGGAATTCTTAGAAGTCTGAGAAGAAGGAGAGGGAGTTGGTTTTGCTCTTGTATTGAAGCCAAAAGAAGAAGTTCCAGACAAGGCAGTCAAAAAGATAGAATTTCCAAAGTATAGGAGATGTTGTAGAGGTATGAAGGCATTGATAGTGATGGACAACCATCAACCTTACCCCCTAAGAGATCTATAATCCATCAAATAGACTTTATCCCAGGACATACCCTTCCTAATAAGGCAGTCTATAAAATGACTCCTCAACAAAATGAGGAAACAACTATACAAATCCAAGAACTCCTAATCCAAGGTCTCATTAGGAAAAGCATTAGTCCTTCTATCATACCCACTATCTTAGCACCCAAAAAGGGAGGAACTTGCAGGCTATGTACTGACTCAAGAGAAATAAACATGATAAGAATTAGGTATAGGTTCCCTATCCCTAGGATAGAAGACCTAATGGACTGTCTAGGAGAAGCCAATTTTTTAACAAAGATTGACTTAAAGAGTGGATAACACCAAATCAGAGTCAATGAGGGAGATGAATGAAAGACAGGATTCAAGACCACAAAAGGACTATATGAGTGACTTTTAATTCCATTTGGGTTATCCAATGCCCCATATACATTCATGAGACTCATGAATGAAGTCCTAAAAGAATGCATAGGAAATTTTGTGGTAGTATACTTAGATGATATACTCATCTATAGTAAGACAAGAGAAGAACACCTCAGACATCTCCAAATAGTTTTCAATAAGCTACATGAGGCAAAGTTCATGATCAACTTGGAGAAATGTGAATTCATGAAACAAGAGCTAGTGTACATTGGTTTTGTGTTATCTCAAGGCAATCTAAAGATGGATCCAAGCAAAGTGGAAGCCATTCTCAATTGGCCTACTCCAAGAGCAGAAACTGAGGTAAGAATTTTTCATGGTTTAACTTAGTATTATAGAAAGTTCATGAAGCAATTTAGTGCAATTTGTGCTCCTATGTTAGATAGTATCAAAGGTGAGATGAAAACTAAGTTTGTGTGGAATGAGAAAGATAACCATGGATTTGAGTTATTGAAGAAGAAGATTTCTACTCAACCAATCTTGATTTTTCCAATCTTTGAAAAGATATTCACAGTGGAATGTGATGCTACCAATGTAGCTATTGGTGTTGTCTTGAGCCAAGAGGGAAGACCAGTGGCTTTCCACTCTAAAAAATGAAGTGAAGCCAAGAAGAATTACTCTTCTTATGACCTAGAGATTTATGCTCTAGTCCAAACACTAAGAAAGTGGAGGCACTACTTGCTTCCAAAGGATTTTATAGTCTTCTCAGACAACCAAGCACTGAGTTTCTTGAATTCACAAGATACTCTCAGCCATAAACATATGAAGTGGGTAGAATACATGTAGGCGTACACCTTCAACATTGAGCGCAAGAAGGGATTAAAGAATAAGGTATTAGACGCCTTAAGTAGAAGAGCCCTGATAATACAAGAGATACACCTACAGAGCATGGGTATTGAGAGCTTCAAAGACCGATATGGAGAAGATGGAGACTTTGCAGACATCTACAAGGTATGTCAAGAATACAAGAATCATTTTCATAGTGAATTCTTTTAATATACTTTGCAAAGTGATCTTTTGTTTAAACAAAGTTTATAAGAGAAAATATGATACAAAAGAAGCACAATGGTGCACTTAGTAGGCATTTTGGTGTCAATAAGACCTAAGAATTAGTTCATAGGTTTTACTTTCTTCCTAAGATGAATTTGGAAATTAGGAAGTATGTAGAAAATTGTGTTATATGTCAAAAAATAAAAGGTACATCTTCCAATGCAAGCCTTTTCCAACCTCTTCCTGTCCCAAGTAGACCATGTGAATGTTTGAGCATGGATTTTGTAATGGGATTACCAAAGAACAAACAGGGAATGAATAGAATTTATGTTATTGTGGATAGATTAAGTAAGATGGCACACTTTGTACCTTGCAAGACAGACCATGATGCCAGTCAACTAGCTCACCTTTTCTTCAAGGAGGTAGTGAGAATTCATGGATTTCCATTGAGCATATTGTCAGACAGAGACACCAAATTCATGAGCCACTTTTTGAAGACCCTATGGAAAAAGTTGGGAACCAATTTATCTTTTGGGTCTGCATACCATCCTCAGACTGATGGTCAAAATGAATTAGTTAATAGGAGTCTTGGTAACCTCCTAAGGTGTTTAATTAAGGAGTATGGTCTAGTTTGGGACCAACTCATTGGGCAGACAGAGTATGCTTATAATGACACTATGAATAGAACTACTGGTAAGAGTCCTTTTGAAATAGTTAATGGCCTACACCCTAAAGGAATATTTGATCTTAGAGATTTGAAGGATGGAGCCAATGATAGTGGCTATGCAGGGGATTTGGCATATTCTATGCAAGAAGTGCATGAAACAGTCAAAAAGACATTGACTAAAAATATAGAGAAGATAAAGAGAAAAGTGGATGAAATAAAAAGGGATGTTGAATTCCAAGTTGGGGATCTAGTGATGGTACATCTCAACAAGGAAATATTCTAGAAAGGACTGTCCCATTAGTTACAAATGAGAAGAATTGGCCCATGTACTATACCTACCAAATATGACACTAATGCATACAAGGTGGAACTTTCGGGGGATGTTTGTTTATCTCCTGTATTTAATATATCACACTTGGTCTTATACAAAGGACCAATACTAGATCTAGATCAAAGTTTGACTAAGGTCATACAGGAGGTGGAGTAACTCAACCTACCATCTGCACCAAACAAGAAGGAAGAGCACATACTGGATTCAAGGGACTACAAACAGACTAGAATTAAAGAGTACAAGGAGATTTTGGTGAAGTGGCATGAAAAAACATATGCACATGCTACCTAGATTAGGGAGATAGAGTTCAAAAAGCTAGGCATTAATTCCAACTTACTCAATCCAAGGGTGTTTTCAAGTCTTTTCATTTGGGGAAGATGGTGTAGGAGCACCTAGGTTATCCCTAAAGTCTTAGTACAATTTAGGCTTGTACTGACCCTAGCCAAGTCATTATATTTTTATTTTGACCTTATAAGGTCTTTCAAAGTATGCAACTAGATGGATTAGTAGTTAGTGCTCAATCCAATCTAGTCTTTATTGCTTTCTAGGAGTTAGTGCTATGTTAGCCTAAAAGTGGGAAATTGGGTCAAAAACTGTTATAGACTTAGGTAATTTGAGAAAAGTACCTAAAAAT
The DNA here is from genome assembly GCA_018584345.1 of Thuja plicata. Classification (NCBI taxonomy): domain Eukaryota; kingdom Viridiplantae; phylum Streptophyta; class Pinopsida; order Cupressales; family Cupressaceae; genus Thuja; species Thuja plicata. The sequence goes on from MU226216.1 coordinate 94,171, forward strand.
ACCTAAATGATGTTTATTCATTGATTGGAATGAGTTAGAGGTCATAAAAGTTACTTTGGAGCATTAATACAAAAGATGCTATAATGTTTTCATGACAACATTTGCAATTTTGCAAATGTTGCATGCAACATCGATAAATTTTGATTCCCTTCAAACTTGAGGAGGGATATGAATGCTAGTGGCATAAAAACATGGAGGAGGAATCTTTAGATACCTAGAGGCTCATTTCCCAAGGTAGGAGTGATGTAATGAAAGTTTTGAATAGAAAGAAGAACAATATTTTCTAAGTTTTGTGCATAGTCTACTTATTTTGAGTGAGGAAGTGTTTGAATAGATTGAAAAACTTGTTCTAGTGTTGGATCCATGTTGTAAAGTTATATTTAAGCCTTTTTCATTCAGTGGCAAATTTTTTTTGAGTAAAGTAGATAGGTTTTGTGAATTATTTTGAAACTAGTATAGTTGTTGTAGGAGACATAGTGGTTTTTGGTTTCATGACTCCCCCATAGAATCTGACTGTGGAAATAACCATGGATTGGATAAATCTTGTAGGAGAGCCTTTGTATAGTGTAAATACCCAATTATGAGGTTTGGAGAGTTAGGTTTCTAATTTTAAAGTCATTCCCTAGGCAAGCAATGAGTGTCAGTTAGGTGTATGACAGGGATAAATTTGAGTGCATGTGCAATGGAGTGTTTGAGAGATTCAATCCAAGTGTGGTTTTAGAAGCCTTAAGTTCCTATAGATCCCTAACAATGAGCTTAGGCCTTTTCCAATCCATCTAGATAGATTTATAGGTAGAAATTAGTGGACTACATATGATGAACCAAATTAGCCCTATTTGTCGTATATTATAGGATACTACTGTACGAATGACCTAGGAGCCTAAGATCTCAAAAATATTTTAGGTCTTAGAAAAGGGTATCTGGATTCTAAATTTTTTTTTTTGGGTTATTTTCAAATTTTGGGAAAGAATCCAGAAAAACCCTCTAGATAGGGCTAATTGAGAAATTAGGCCTATTAGGCCAAAATATTGTTTAAACTTGAACTCTATTGGTTAGACCTTGATGTTCAAAGATTTGTTTCAGTGGTTGATAGACCCCTTGCAGCATTTTTGAATTTATTATGAAGGATTTGCACTTGGAGCTGTCCAAGTTAGAGTGAAAAGTTTAGTGTTACCCAAATTGGCAGATCAAATTTGCATATAAAAATGGCTAAGGTAAGTATCCTCTACACTTATCAATATGTTTATGCTTTATTTTTTGATTATCTGATATCTTCTTATTCCATCTTGTTAAATATTTCCTGTTATATTATTATTTTTATGTCTCTTAGTTTTCATATTTCATATTTGAATTCATAAATATAGTCGTTGGCATCTTTCCCGATACCTTTTATCTATTTTAAAACCTTTTCGCAGGAATATTATCTTTTTCTTGAGTGAATCTGGGACTACCTTGGTCATGTGATCTTTGCTGCAAATGAAATATATTCTTACCCTTAAGAGATTCAGCGTAGGCTATTGATAAGATCTAAGATTGACGGTTATCTCTTAATTATGATATGAAATAGAATATGCTTTTATCTTATAGAGACTTAACGTTGTTTGTTGGTCTCATTCAAAGCTTGGTTTTGATCTATGATGGTCGCGTGATCTCAGAGTAAACCCAAATTTTAAAATATCATCTCACAACTGAGATACTTAAGGAATTTATAAACTCGAGGTTGATCTGTAGTTAAAGCTAAAGTCTGGGATTAAAGTAAAAGGAAAACAGGTTAAAATTGATCGAACGGTTGATGTAATGACTTAATCAAAATATTCTTGAGATCTAAAACATAAGCCATTAAGTCATGCTGACGTGTGTATTGAAGTGATGTGGGCCCTATTTGCATAAAGATGGATGAAGATTAAAGTACTGTGAGAATCAATGGTTAACATAATGGATTAAAGTAAAGATGTGCAAGATCTAATGTATAAGCCATTACACCTAAGTGACACATGTTTTGCGACCCATAGATTATTAGGATGCGCAAGATCTAATATATAAGTTATTACACCTCATCGCCACATGTTTGGGTCCCACAAATTTTCTAAATGAAGATAAAGCAAAGGACAACAAGGATATAGATGGCACCATATGATCGATTGGAAAAATTTGATAGGGATATACATCATCTTATATGTGATATTTTCTAAGAGCTTAACTGTTGGACATGATCTATGGTGGGCATAATGGATTAAAGTCAAAATGTGAGATATTTACCCGTTAAGACATTATGCGATCTTGACACATATCCTCGGCCAGCAGGTGTTCTGAGCAATGAAGTGACCAGGATATAGTTGGCAGTTTATGATTAGTCGATCAGGATGACAAGGACATATTTCATTTCAAAAGTTGGTTAAAGAATGAGTATATTCAATGTTAATCAATAGTCAGCATAATTGCTTAAATAAAAACTGCATGAGATCTATTTATTAAGCCATTATGCATAAGTGACACGTGTTCTGGCCCCAGTGAAAATCTGAGGTGATAGAATGAAAAGATCTACGGTGTGGTTCATGTCTTATCTATGATAGACTTTCACTCATGATGAAAAGATGCATATTTTTATCTACTGTGAGGGCACGATAGAGAAACACGTGTCCCAGGGCCCACAAAAGGTTTGAATTCAGATAAAAGACTGATCAAAAGTTAAAGTAGGGAGAAGATCTGTGGCTGGCATGACCACTTGATAGAAACTGGAAGACCTTTACCTATTGTGACATTATGAGATTATGCCACGTGTCTCTGACATATATAAAGGAAAAAATTCCTGAGTGGCACTGATGACTGGGATTTTTCTTTATTGTTGCATGTTTTAATGTTATTATATTGTTATTTCATCAACTTAGGGTTTTGATTATTTTTTTAATACGTCAACATTGTTTTCATGCAGGGTTTCAAAAGTGGTAAATAAAGAATAATGTGACTTGGATGAAACATTGAAAGATCATACATGCAGATGTCCATTGATATGCCATGCAGAAGTTAAAGAGATATCAGAGATCTATAATAAATTATAAACAAACTATTTGATTATTTCTATCTCTTTGATCGATAATTGTTCTTAAAGGATTATAATTCATTCCTTAGTTGTATTTTGGTTGTTTAGTTGTTGATCTAGGGATTAGGTTTAGTAGATGAGCCATTGTGTTTATCTGAATCTTGTATGCATCCTTTGGATTTTATATAAAGGATATCATGATCAATATGAGGAGGCTCTTTGGCTCTCTCTCTCTCTTTTTTGGGAGAAGTAGGAAGTTATTATAGTCAGATTGGGTAGTTTTGATCAACAACTGTGACGAACTAATTGTACCATTTTTTCAAAATTAATAAGATAAGTAGACCTTTTTCTTTCACCTCTTGGAATATATATCTTTTAATTTACAATTAGTCTTTCAGATAAATCAATTGAACTTATTCAAAGTGATAGTTTGATGTGTATGCTTTCCTAATCTTGTTCATAGTTTTTATTCTCAGTTGGTTTTCTCATTTTGCATGGTTAAATTCTGTTGATTGAGGCCTTGGTCAACTGGTCTATCATTTGAGAAATAATTCCCTTTTGAGATATCTCTTAGCTTTTTTTAAGGTTGCATATTCATTCCATAACACCTTTGAAGTGATAGTTTTCTTGTAAAACTATCTCTAAGGTTGCACAAAGGATTGGATGATATTGAAACTATTTCTCGTGAAGAAATTAGGCACTGATCTGCATTCATATTGGATTATGGTCATTTAATTCATTGTTCTTAGTTTTGTGATAATCTACCCATCTATACTTATATATATATATATATATATATAAACATTCTTGACATATTAACACTTTCAATAAGCATTTTGTAATATACAGTTTTTAGTGTAAGTTTTCTTTCAATTGCTTTGCCACACTTGGAGGAAAATAGTGTTTAATATTCCTTATCTTCTATAAAAGTCCTTTGAAACTTGAAGGATAAGTTTAAGGTGTAGGCCTACCAGCCTTAGTTCTTTAGAGCCAAAATTGCAAAGGGTTTAAACCTGATTTTATTAAAACCTTGTTAGTTGGCCAGATCACTTGGGTTTCCCACTATTGGATTGACAAGTCCATAGGAAATCCAATATATTGATTTGAGTAGCAACAAATTGGCAACTCTACTAGGGAGAATAAGATTAAAGAACAGTTCTCAAAATTTCTGGTAATTGAGGTTGATCTCTACTGGGAGAACAGAATCCAGAAGATTAAAAAAGTATTTCCTTCTAAGAAGAAGGTGGCGACTCTACAATATTAAATTAGTAATAAATTTTGTACTTTATTTTGGTTATTAATTTTTCATGTGCGGTAGGATATCTTTGCATCCAGATCAAATTGAATTATATTTAAGCCTAAAAAATATTAGGACTCCAAGTGTGAAGATGCCATATCCACCACATATGATATACCCTAATAAGGATGATGAAGAGTATGCTTGTGATGAATTTCCTGATGGAAGCCATCATAGCCATGAGGGTAGTGATGAAAATTTTAATCCTTTTTACCAAGGTAATAGAGGAGGACATGATTCCCAAAATAATTCAAATTAGAAGATGACTGAAAGTGTAAGACCCCTCCTCGTATGCACCTGATTAAGAATGACTTACTAATTAATTGAGACTATGGTTTGAATAAATAGTACTAAATGTATTCTCTAAAGTAGTTGTGCATAACAGTGGTTAAGAAATTTA
>MU226216.1:126854-147834 GCA_018584345.1 Thuja plicata
AAGAAAAAGAGGTGATACTTGAATATGTGCAATCAAAAGAACAATTGGCTGATATATTCACCAAGCCACTACCCAAGGATACATTTGAGTACCTAAGAAAGAGACTAGGGGTCAAACCCATGTCTAATAGTCACTAAAATGATTGAAGGCTGCATCAACCATATATTATCAGAATATCAGTCACGATTGATGCAGGCAAAAGCTAAACTTCAACGCTACATCTGTATACAGAAAGGTATATATAAGAACCAAGCACTAGAGAAGATTGTTATATTGACAATAGATAAGGGAAATTCAAGGAATATATTATGGAAAGAAGTAATTAGTTGACAGAATGTCAGATATTTGTAAAATATTTGTTTGGCATTGTTGTCAAAGGGAGAGAATATTTCCATATTATCATCAGAAACTATTCATTATCAGATTACTCCAAACAGGGAGAGATCATATCGAAAGGGAGAGTATTTGTATAAAAGTTGCAAATAAAAGACAGTGACATCAAAGATGGAGAACAGTCAAAGAGAAAATTGACACAAACAAAGGTCACAACACATCAGAAGAAGAAAAAGGAAAGCTGCAAGAATCAAATCTAAGCTTACACAGAGCTTACCGACGGTCATACATTTTATCGGTTATCAAAGAAAAATGTTTGGTAATTTGATGAATCTCAACAATTGTATCTCATATTGCATTAGAAATAGTATAGTATGATAATATAGCATGTTTCCATCAATGCCAAAGGGAGAGATTGATGACATGTAACTGATTAAATGATTGACTATATTAAGTTGAAGATGATGCAAGACATTAAATCAGTTAATGGTTTGTATTCTCATTGATGTCAACTTGATATCATCTGTATGATCATGCCAAAGACTTCAGAGAATCAATGGAAAAAAGGTTATGCTTCTAGCAATGCATAAAAGTCTAGTATTCACTAAGTGACATACTACACCGGCGGAGTGCACACCATCGGTAAAGACAAACATTAAAGTCACAGTGATGCCTGAAGAGCAGAGGACAGTATTGCCTGATGAAGCAGAATCACATGATACCCGACAAGGTAAAAATAGTGTTGCTTGATGGACGGAGATCCCGAAGCTAACTAAAGTGACACTGACATAACTGGCAGTTGTCACCGGCGATGAACTATAGAATTAACTGACGGAACACAAAGATCAGAAAATGACAAAATATCTAGCTGGCAGAGCTAAAGGATAGACTTAACTAGTTGTTTTATTTTTTTTATTTGACCACAGTTAAATAAGTGATTTGTACAGGTGGCAAGAAGATAACTATGAGATAAATCAGGAGTTAAAGCCATAAATCAATTTGGCTGGATTGTTTTTCATGCCAAGAATCAAGAATCAAGAACCTAGAATTAAGAAAAATTATATTTATTTAAGAGACAAGCATAGTTAATTCTAGAGGTGGTCGATAAGCAATCAGATACACAGGGGAGTGAATTGATAGAAGATGCTAAAGAGAAACTGATGAAGGATTAACTTCATGCAGTCATGATCAATCAAGCTGAGGGAGAGCTAAAGAATTCTGCAAACACCGCCAAACAGAAAAGCATAGCATCATAGAGAAGAAAGAGTTAAGTACAAAGGAATTGAATTGATATATTGATGAGAAAGATATTGTAAGTAAATAGATCTAAAAATCTGCAATCAAGTTGCATTATAAAAAGGTCACTTTGTTTTAGTTTAACCATTGAAGCATTAAGTCTCTTAACAAAGCAGGACTTAACAATATTTTATAATTGAGGTATATCCTAATAGATTACCACAAGGTTGACTCATGATAGTAGCACCGGTCTTACCTAAAGCCTATTGATAGTCTAAGAAGGAGGTTGATTCAATGATGGTAGTAAGATTTTGCATAAATCCTATTGACAGTCATGAGATTGATTCAAGGATGGTAGCGTAGATGCCAGATACTTAGTGAAAACCTATGTATTGAAAATCCTCTAACAAGGTCACACTTAACAGTGTGTTTGTAACCTTTAACAGGGTTGGCTCCTAACAAGGCTCACTTCAGAAAAGTGAAAATTTGGGGTACCGGTCCCAGTGGTTTTTTCCCTTAACAAGGTTTCCATGTTAAAATTCTTGTGTTATGTGTGTATGGTTAATTACCTTAGTGTTTTACATTCTACATATGCATTTATGGATTGACTGGTATACTCTGCATATTTACTAAGTATCGGTAAATACAGTTTACTGCTTATCGATTATTAAGGAGAAATAGGACAGACATTTATTTGTTTCAAATATTTCAAAGGCAAACATCTTGTTGGGACTTGATAATTTGAGAAGTATTGATTGGAGGATTAAATTTTAAATTGGATAAATTTTTGAGGCCACTGATTCACCCCCCCCCCCTCGTAGTTATTACTAACAAAATCCAGTCATGCATGCAAAGACTAAACACATTGCCATCAAGTATCATTATTTAAGAGAACAAGTNTGATTGGAGGATTAAATTTTAAATTGGATAAATTTTTGAGGCCACTGATTCCCCCCCCCCCCCTCGTAGTTATTACTAACAAAATCCAGTCATGCATGCAAAGACTAAACACATTGCCATCAAGTATCATTATTTAAGAGAACAAGTTCAAGAAAAGGAGGTGATACTTGAATATGTGAAATCAAAAGAACAATTGGCTAATATCTTCACCAAGCCATTGCCCAAGGATACATTTGAGTACCTAAGAAAAAGACTAGGGGTCAAACCCATGTCTAACAGTCAGTAAAAGGACTGGACATTGCATCAGCCATATATTATCAAAATATCATTCATGATTGATGCAAGCAGAAGCTGAACTTCAAAGCTACATCTATATACAAAAAGGTATATATCAGAACCAAGAACCATAGCAAACTATTATATTGATGATGGATAAGGGAAATTCAAGGAATATATTATGGATAGAAGACATTGTTTCACAAAATAATAGATATTTGTGAAAATATTTGTTTGGAATTAATGTCAAAGGGAGAGAATGTATTCATATTATCATTAGATACTATTCATTATCAGATTACTCAAAATAGGGAGAGATCATATCCATAGGGAGAGTATTTGTATAAAAGTTGCAAATACAAGAGAAAGACATCAAAGATGCAAAATAGTCAAAGAGAAAAATTGACACCAACAGAGGTCACAACACATCAGAAGAAGAAACAGGAAAGCTGCAAGAATCAAATCTAAGCTAACACAGAGCTTACCGATGGTTAGACATTTTCATCATTTATCAAAAAAAATTGTTTGGAAATTTGATGAATCTCAAATTATATTTCATATTGTATTAGAAATAGTATAGCATGATAATATAGTATGTTTCCATCAATGCCAAAGGGAGAGATTGATGACATGTAATTGATTGAATGTTTGATAATGTTAAGTTGAAGATGATGCAAGACATTAAATTAGTTAATGGCTTGTATTTTCATTGATGTCAACTTGATATCATCTGTATGGTCATATACATAATGCAAAAGACTTTAGAGAATTAATGGAATAGAGGTTATGCTTTCAGCAATACACAAAATTCTAGTATTCACCAAGTGACAGACTACACCGGTGGAGTGCACACCATCGGTAAAGTTAGAGATAAAGTCACAGTGATACCCGATGAGTAGAAGATAGTGTTGCCTAATGAAGTAGAATCACAGGATGCCCGATGAGCAAGATCTAATGATGCCTGATGGACGGAGATCTCAAAGCTAACTAAAGTTGTACCGATGGAACTAGTAGTTGTCACCAGTGACGAACTGCAGAATTGACTGACAGAATAGAGAGATCAGAAAATGACAAAATATCTAGCTGGCAGAGCTTAAGGATAGACTTAACTGGTTTTTTGATTTTTTTTATTCGACCACAATTAAGTAAGTGATTTAAAGATGATTTATACAGCTGGCAAGAAGATAACTACGAGATAATTCAGGAGTTAAAGCCATAAATAAATTTGGCTGGATTGTTTTTCACGCCAAGAATTAAGGAATATCATGTCTATATAAGAGACAAGCATAATTCATTTCCAAGAGCCCAAATGCAATCAGATACATGGGGGAGTGAACTGATAGAAGATGCTGAAGAGAAACTAATGAAGGTTAAACTTCATGTAGTCCTCATCAATCAAGCTAAGGGAGAGCTAAAGAATTCTGCAGACACCGATGAATAGAAAAGCACAGCATCATAGAGAAGAAAGAATGAAGAACAAAGGAATGGAATTGATACATTGATCAGAGAGGTATTGTATGTAAATAGATCTGAATATCTGCAATTCAAAGTTGCATTAGAAATAGGTCATTGTGTTTTAGTTTAACCATTGAAGCATTAAGTCTCTTAATAGAGAAGGACTTAATAGTCTTTTGTAATTGAGGTATATCCTAATAGATTACTAGAATGTTGACTCATGATAGTAGCATCAGTCTTACCTAAAGCCTATTGACAATCTAAGAAGGAGGTTGATTCAAGGATGGTAGTAAGATTAGCATAAATCCTATTGACAGTCATGAGACTGATTCAAGAATGGTAGTGTAGATGCCTGATACTAAGTGACAAGCTATGTATAAAAATCCTCTAACAAGGTCACACTTAACCGTGTGTTTGTAACGTTTAACAGGGTTGGCTCCTAATAGGGCTCACTTCAGAAGAGTGAAAATTTGGGGTACCAGTCCCAGTGGTTTTTTCCCTTAATAGGGTTTCCACATTAAAATCCTTGTGTTATATGTGTATGGTTCATTACTTTATTGTTTTACATTCTACATATGCATTTATGGATTGATTGGTAGAATTTGCATATTTACTAAGTATCGGTAAATACAGTTTACTGCTTATCAGTTATCAAGGAGAATAAGGACAGACAATGTAAACTGATAGACAGTTATTTGTTTCAACTATTTCCAAGGCATACATCTTGTAGGGACTTAATAATTGGAGAAGTACTGATTGGTGGATAAAAATTTTAATTGGATAAATTTTTGAGGCCACTGATTCACCCCCCCTCTCAGTTATTACTAACAAAATGTTATACTATGGACAATAGATCTGTTCCTATTGTAGGCATAATGAAAAATGTTGAATTTAAATTTCCTGCATGTCCTGAAATATCATATAAAATGGATATCACTATGGTTGAAGTTCCTTCTTGTCATGGAATGCTATTATCTAGACAATGGTCAGGCTTAGTAGGGGGAAGTATTCAATTAGATGTTTCTTACACTTCTATCCCAGTAAATGGCAGGGATATAAGAATTGACAGGAAGACTCAGAGTCCATACATTCTTGAGGTTGTGGATCCAAATTTGATTACACATTTTTGCCACTCTGATATGAATAATTTCCAGGTAAGTATTTCAAAAGATGAAATGCATAACAATGAACCTATAAAAATACATGCAGAAGTAAATGAAAATGCTATTTGGAAAATGTATTTTGGTGGTGCTGGTTGTAGGGAAGGTAATGGGGTTGGTGTCATTTTCTTTGCCACTGATAAGAAAACATTTAAATATTCCTTTTTGCTAGATTTTGAGTGTATTAACAATGTTGCAGAGTATGAAGCTCTAATTCTTGGTTTGAAAATTGCTATTAAACATGGAATAAAATGTTTAAGTGTCTTTGGGGATTCTGAATTAATTGTTTCTCAAGTTAAAACTAAGTTTGTTACTTAGCATCCCCTTCTTAAAAGATATAGAAATGAGGTATGGGATTCTATGGAATTTTTTGATGGTTTTTCTATTAATTGCATAGAAAGATCAGAAAATATCCTTCTAGATTTTATGGCTAACTTGGAATTAAAACATAATGACATTCCTTGTGAAGACATAGTTCAAGTTGAAGTTAAAACAAGGCCTGCCATACCTGATAACATCAACAACTGGCAAGTCTTTGAAGATGACAAAGATATAATTATATTTTTAGCATGTGAGCAAGAGTATGAAGATCAATTGATAGACTAGAATGATCATGTTGAGACAGAGGATGGAAAATAAGTATTGTTTGAAAAGGAGGTTATTCAGCTTAAAACCAATAAAGTTCCAAAAGGGCTTGTGGAAATGGAGATATTATTAGACAGTATAGATTAAAAATTAGACAAGAGGAACACTAATGTCAAAATGGATGAGGTAGAAAAGATAAACTTGGGAAATGAAGAGACTCCAAGGGAAGTATTTGTGGGTAAAAATTTAACCCCCAAGATCAGAGCTGATATCACTAAATTATTGAGAAAATATAGGCATGTATTTTCCTGGTCTTATGATGACCTTAAGGCTTACCAAGAGGACCTCTTCCAACATGAGATACCTTTGAAGCCTAATGGAAAACCATTAAGGAAAAGGAAGAGGCCGATAAACCCGACTTTGGATACCAAGATGGAAGATGAATTAATCAAAATGAGGGATGCTGGTATAATAAATCCAATTAGACACTCAACATGGGTTTTGAATTTGGTACTTGTCAGGAAGAAGAATGGTGATATTAGACTATGTGTAGATTTCAAAAATCTAAATATATAATCATTAAAAGACAACTATGCACTCCCAAACAAGGAAGCGTTACTACAAAAGTTCACAGGAAATGAATTGTTATCAATAAGGGATGATTTCTCAAGGTATAACCAGGTGAAGGTTAAAGAAGAAGGACAATATAAAACAACATTTACCATGCCTTGGGGTACATATGTATATGCTAGAATTCCTTTTGTACTCACCAATGCAGGAGATACTTTCCAAAGAGTAATGAATGTTGCCTTTGAATATTTCATTGATGTGATTATGGTGGTATATCAGGACGACTTGAATGCCTATTACAAAGAGCAGAAGACCATTGCAAACATTTGGAACAAAATTTTTAGAGATCTCTTGAATATGGGATATCATTGAATCCAAAGAAATGTCACTTTGCTATCACTGAAGGGAAATTATTGGGACATATTGTATCCAAAGATGAGGTAAGAGTAGATTCTGAGAGGATTGCAACAATTGATAAAATTGAAGTCCCAAAGAATTTCAAAAAGATTCAATCTTTTTTTGGACAGATAAACTTTGGGGGGAGGTTTGTTCCTAATTTCTCTAAAATAATTAAACCAATTGCAATGATGTTGAAGAAGGGTGCAGATTTGAAATGGACAAATGAAGCTTTGGAAGCATTTGTAAATATCAAAAAAGCAATCAAGGAAGCCCATATCCTTAAATCTCCAGATTATCATAAACAATTTCAATTATTTTCTTTTGCATCATATCACACTATTGATGTTGTCTTGTTGAAAAAGAATAATGAAATATATGAACAACCAGTACCATTTTTTAGTAAAACTCTTCAAGCTTCTGAATTGAATTATGATATTAATGAAAAGAAAGCTTATGCACTTGTGAATGTAGTGAAATCTTTCAGGCCTTACATGGTAGGAGCGAAAATAGTAGCCTATGTTCCTAATGCTGCAATAAAGGATATATTCAGACAATCAGAGGTTACTAGGAGAAGATGTAGGTGGCTAAATAAAATTCAAGAATTTGATATAGAAATTCAAATCACTAAAATTGTTAGAGGACAAGGATTAGCAAGGCTAATGGTAGAATATATAGAAACAAGAACATAATGAAAATCATCAGAAGAATGTTAAATAATAACAAGAGATCATGGGATTCAAAGTTACCTCTTGCACTTTGGGAAGATAGAATTAAAATTAAGAAGTCCACTGGATATGCACCATATGAACTTGTGTATGGAAAGAGAGCTCATTTACCGTTAAACAATTTATTACTAGTATACAATTTTGTGAATCAAGAGTAATGGGAAGATGTAGATTTCATGAAAGATAGATTGCATCAGCTTGCAGAATTGGATGAGATAAGAAACCAGGCTCAAGAGAGAAATCATGAGTTATGGTAGAAAGTGAAGGTTTTGTTGCACAAGAAGACCGCAGAAAGGAAATTTTAGGAAGGAGATCTATTCTTGAGGCGGAATGTAAAGGATCAGGACAAAGGAAAACATGGAAAATTTGATTCTTTGTGGGTAGGTCTTTTTTTCATCATTGGTAGGGGAGATGAGAATTCCTATCTTTTACAGGATTTAGAAGGTTACCCTCATGAGCTTCACGTACATGGTCAGTATCTCAAACCTTTCTTCTCTTGAATATTGCAGAAGGAAAGTTTTTCTTCCTTATTTGTATGATATGTTTTGTAGTTTTTGTTCTACTAATGGTCTTCTTTTCTGGAGCTAGCTAGGATTCTTGCTGTGTCTAGGTATGAACACACATCCCTAGAAAGATCCATTGGTGTTACCCAAATTTGCAGATCAATTTTGCATATAATAATGGCTAAGGGAAGTATCCTCTACATTTATCAATATGTTTATGCTTTTATTTTCTAATTTTCTGATATCTTTTTATTCCATCTTGTTAAATATTTCTTGTTATATTATTATTTTTATGTCTCTCAGCTTTCATATTTTATATTTTAATTCATAAATATAGCTATTGGCATCTTTCCCGTGACCTTTTATTTATTTTGAAACCTTTTTGCATGAATATTCTCTTTTTCTTAAGCGACTATGAGACTGCCTTGGTCGCGTGATCTCAGATGAAAATGGAATATACTCTTACCCTTAAGAGATTCAACACAAAATATTGGTAAGATTTAAGATTGATGGTTATCTGTTAATCGCGATATGAAATAGAATATGCTTTTATCTAATAGAGACTTAATGTTGTTCATTGATCTCATTAAAATCTTGGTTTTGATCTACAGTGGTCGTGTGATCCTGAAGTAAACCCAGAGTTAAAACTATCATCTTGCGACTGAGAGACTGAAGGAATTTATAAACCCGAGGTTGAGTGTAGTTAAAGCTAAAGTATGGGATCAAATTAAAAGGAAGACAGGTTAAAATTGATCGAATGGTTGATGTAATGACTTGATCAAAAGATTCTTGATATCTAAAACATAAGCCATTAAGCTATGTCGACGTGTGTCTTGAAGTGACATAGGCCCTATTTGCATAAAGATGGATGAAGATTAAAGTACTAAAAGAATAAATGATCGATGTAATGGCTTAAAGTAAAGATGCACAAGATCTAATGTATAATCCATTACGCCTGAGTGACACGTGTTTTGGGACCCATAGATTTTGAGCAGGGAAGAAAGAGATCATCGGTTAAAGTGTGGCAAGAATCAATAGTTGACATAATGACCTAATCAAACGATTGGAAAGATCTAACATATAATCCATTACACCTAATTACCATGTGTTTGGGTCCCGCAAATGTTCTAAACAAAGATAAAGTAGAGGAAAATGAGGATATAGGTGGCACCATATGATTGATTGGAAAAAGTTGATAGGGATATACATCAGCTTATATGTCAGATTTTCTGAAAGCTTCACTGTCGGACAGGATCTACGGTGGGCATAATGGCTTAAATTTAAGTTGTGAGATATTTACCCATTAAGCCATTACACGATCTTGACTCTTGTTCTGCGCCCATAGATGTTCTGAGTATTGAAGTGACAAGGATACGATTGGCAATTTTTGATTAGTCGATTAGGCTAACATGGACATATTTCTTTTCAAAAGCTGGTTAAAGATTGAGCATATTCAATGTTAATCAATAGTCAGTATAATTGCTTAAAGCAAAACTGCACAAGATCTATCTATTAATCTATTATGCCTGAGTGACACATGTTCCATCCCCACTAAATGTCTAAGGAGATAGAATGAAAATATCTACGATGTGGTTTACGTCTAATCTACGATCTACGTTCATTCGCAATGAAAACATGCACAATTTTTATCTTTTGTGAGGGTGCGATACAGAAACACCTATCTCAGGGCCCAAAAAAGGTTTGAATGAAGATAGAAGATTGATCAAAAGTTAAATCATGGAGAAGGTCTATGGCTACGTGACCATGTGATAGAAACTAGATTACCTTTACCTATTGGAATATTACGAGATCATGCCACGTGTCTCAGACAGATATAAAGGAAAAAATGACCGAGTGGCACTGATGATTGGGATTTTTCTTTTTCATTGCATATTTTAATGTTATTATATTGTTATTTCGTCAACTTAGGGTTTGGATTGTGATTTTAATATGTCGGCATCATTTTCATGCAGGGTTTCAAAAGTGGTAAATAAAGAATAATGGGACTTGGATGAAACACTGAAAGATTAGACATGAAGACGTCCATTGATATGCCATGAAGAATTTAAAGAGATATCAGAGCTCTATAATAAATTATAAACAAACTATTTTATTATTGTTATTTCTTTGGTCGATAATTGTTCTTAAAGGATGATAATTTATTCCTTAGTTGTATTTTGGTTGTTCAATTGTTGATCTAAAGATTAGCTTTAGTAGATGAACCATCGTGTTGATCTAAAGCTTGTACGCATCCTTTGGATTTTATGTAAAGTATACCAGGATCAATATGAGGAGTCTCTCTCTCTCTCTCTCTCTCTCTTGGGAGGAGTAGGAATTTATTATAGTCAGATTGGGTAGTTTTGATCAACAACTATGACAATAACTAATTGTTCTATTTTAAAAAAAAATAATAAGATAAGTAGACCTTTTTCTTTCACCTGTGGGAATAGATGTCTTTTCATTTACAATTAGTGCTTCAGATAAACCAAATGAACTTCTTCAAAGTGATATTTTTATATGTATTCTTTCCTTACCTGGTTCATAGTTTTTATTCTCAGTTGGTTTTCTCATTTTGCATGGTTAAATTCTATTGATTGAGGTCTCAATCAACTGGTCTATCATTTAGAAATAATTCCTTTTTGACATATCTATGAAATTTTTTTAAGGTTGCATATTCACTCCATAACACCTTTGAAGTGATAGTTTTCTTGTAAAACTGTCTCTGAGGTTGCACAAAGGATTGGATGTTATTGACTCTATTGCCCATGAAGAAATTAGGCACTGATCTGCATTCATATTGGATTATGGTCATATTAATTCATTGTTCTTATTTTGTGATAATCTACCCATCTATACTTTTTTCTATATATACAAACATTCTCTACATATTAACACTTTCAATCAGCATTTTGCGATATACAATTTTCAGTGCAAGTTTTCTTTCAATTTCTTTCCCACACTTGGAGGAAAAGAGTGTTCAAGATTCCTTATCTACTATAAAAATCCTTTGAAACTTGAAGGATAAGATTAAGGTGTAGGCCTACCAGCCTTGGTTCTACAGAGAAAGAATTGTATAGATTTTAAACCTGATTTGATTAAAGCCTTGTTAGTTGGCCAGATCACTTGGGTTTTCCACTATTGGATTGACAAGTCCATAGGAATTCCAATCTGTTTATTTGAGCACCAACAGAGCTGAAACACATTTTTTGATAGTTTTCCTCTGAGGTTAAGTACAAGGAGACTAACTCTTGGATTTGAGTTAGGATAGTCTTAGGCTTGGAGACTTAAGACTATTGGGGACCTAGAAGTGAGATTGGGATCCTAAGAAGACTAGGCCAAGTAGAGTTTTTGTGAGCACACCTTGGAGGACTGTCATCACATACATTGACTATGCTCGGATAGGATTAAACATTTGTGTAAATGTCATTACATATGTGTAAACATCAATGACTATACACAATTGAATAATTTTCATCAATAATCTCCCTCTTTGGCATTAATGGCAACACAACATGTCATAATACAAAGAATTATAGGGAAACATAAATATGAATAAAATTTTATTAATTTCCTTAGCTTCATTCTGATTCTCATCCATAAAACTCCCTTTGTCTTCATAATCACTGAAATACAGATTTCTCCCTCTTACATCATTCTCTATTTCTGATAAAAATTTCTCCCTCTATCATCAACAATCTCTCCCTCAATAGTCTATCCTTTAATAATTTCTTTGGCATGACATCAATAATCTCTCCCTCTTTGACAACCAATGCAAAGACACCATCCAATACATATCCAATGAAGTTATAATGTACATATTTGTACTGATTCATATGCAATGAGCTCTCACAATATGCATCAACATGATTAATATATTTTGTAGCTCGGTTGATGCACCACTAATATGTCCATTAGTGAGCCTCAGTTAGGGGAATCACCCCCATCTTTCCTCTAAGATACAAGAATGCATCCTTAGGTAACAATTTTGTGAATATGTCTGCAATTTTTTCTTTAGTATTCACATATTCCAACCTTACTTCTTTATTCTGAACCAATTCTCTCAAGATATGATACTTTATTAATGTTCTTAGTCTTAGTATGTGTCACATGGTTCTTTGAAATGTTAATTTCACTAGTATTGTCACAGTAGATAATAATTGGTTCTTTGATTTCCTCCTTCATACCAGACAATAGTTGTTTGAACGATATGATATTTCAACAATTTACTACTATAGCAACATACTCTGCCTCTGATATAGACCAAGAAATCCAATTTTGTTTCTTATTGGTCCAAGAAACTAACCTCTTACCAAGAAATAATGCTCCACCACTTGTTCTCTTTCTGTCATCAACAATTCCTACCCATCAGCATGAGCAAAGGTTTTCAAATCAAAGTTTCCTCCTTTCTTATATCATAATCCATACTCTTTAGCATACTTAAGATATCTCAAAATCCTTTTGATATCCATCAAATGATTCTCTCTAGGATTAGCTAAAAACCTTACAACGATACCAACTGCTAATGCAATATCATGTCTAGTGTGAACAACATATTGAAGTTTACCAATCATGGATCTATAGGTAGTCTAATTTACTTCCTTTGAATCATCATCCTTAGACAACTTATGTCTAGTAGACATAGGCATCCCAACTGGTTTGGGATCTTCATTTCCAAATTTCTTTAGTATCTCTCTAATGTATTTAGACAGAGTAATGTAGATACCATTCTTCATCTAATGAACTTTTAAACCAACAAATAATTTGATTTCATCAAACATAGACATCTCAAATTCCATACTCGTAGCTTCATAGAATGCTTTGCATAAATCATCATATCTAGTAAACAATATATCATCAAAAAATATCTCTGCTAATAGTATCTTGTTCTGAGGTCCTTCTTTGATATACAAACTACAATTGTCATTAGTTCTTTGAAATCCAATACTTATCATATAACCATGCAATCTTTCATACCAGGCTCTAGGATCTTGCTTCAATCCATACAAGGATTTGTGTAATTTAAAAACCATATTCCTTTTGTTAGGATCAACAAAACCTTTAGGTTTCTCAATATAGACTTCCTCTTCTAGAATTGCATTCAAGAATGAAGATTTTACATCCATTTGGTATACCTTGTATCCTTTATGTACTACGCATGCTAGAAGAGTTCTGACTCCTTCAAGTATTGCAACATGAGAAAAAGTTTCTCCATATTCAATACCCTCTTCTTGAGCATATCCTTTACATGCTAATCTTTCTTTGTTTCTGGAAACTTCACATTTTTCATTCATCTTGTTTCTGAAAACCCACTTAGTACCAATCACATTCTTGTCTTTTGGTCTAGGTACAAGAGTGCAAGTTTTGTTCTTTACTATCTTTTCAATCTCTTCATTCATGGCCTCTATCCATATTTCATCATTCAAAGCATCTTTAATAGATCTAGGTTCAATTTCACTAAGTAAACATGTACCTTTAATTTTGTTCCTTGTCATTACACCTTCTGTCTGATCTCCAATTATTTTCTTAGGTGCATGATGCATTTTGATATATTTTGGAAGTACAGGTTCCTTCCTCTTTGATTCTAGGCTTTATCCACTTGGTTCACCATGTTCAAAAATTTTGTTTTACACTTCCAAATGGTACTCGGGTTCCACTATCTAAGACTTGCGCACCTCTGTCTGAGACACGGGTGCCTCTGTTTGGAACTCGATTCCCTTTGTCTATGACTTAGTTTCTTCAGTCTGAGACTCAGTTTCTTCAGTTAGTAGCTTGGGTTTCACATGTTGCAACAAGGCTTGTGCTAGTGAGTTTAGTGGTTGACATGGTTGTTGTCCAATCACCATTGACTATGTCTTAGTTTTGGTATCAGGTTCATAATACACAAAGTTCATGTAGTCCTCAAGCTCTTTACTACTCTATTCTTCACTTGTCTTTACAAACTCATCAATCTTTACATGTACACTTTCTATGACTTTATGATGAATTAGATTCAAACATTTATAGGTTTTGCTTTTGTAGGAGTAGCCTAGGAACATACCTTCATCACCTTTTACATCAAATTTTCCATTTCGTGCTTCCTTCAAGATGTAACATTTACTTCCAAATACTTTGAAATAATGGACGTTAGGTTTATACCCATACCATGATTGAAAAGGTATCTAATCACTACCTTTCTTCAGTTGAACTCTGTTAAAAGTGTGAATTGCAGTGTTGATGGCTTCCCTCCAATATTTGGTTGCAACATTCTTTTCAATCATCAAGGTTCTTGTACAATCCATAATAGATCCATTTCTTCTTTGTGCTATTCCATTCTGATGTGGTGTACCTGGTGTAGATACTTGTGTCTTTATTTATCTTTCATTGCAAAATTTATTGAACTCATTAGAAATGAATTCACCTCCTCTGTCAGATCTTAAGAATTTAAGTTTCTTTCCTGTTTCCTTCTGAAATCTGGCAAGGTACCACTTAAAATTCTAAAAAGCTTTTGATTTTTCTTTGAGAAACATAACAGTCATTATTCTAAAATGATCATCAACAAATAGAATGAAATACTTCTCACCTGTGTAACTTGTTTTTCCAATTGGTCCACACAAATCAGTATGCACTAACTCCAAGACTTCTTTTGTATTGTATTTTCTTCTCTTGAAACTAGTCTTTCCCATCTTCCCAATATGACATTTTTTGCATATTTATAGTTAAATTTTCTTTAGAATAGGAATACCTCTTACTCTTTTGTTATTTCTTATGTTGACCAGGTTATCAAAATTCACATGACACAACCTTTTATTCCATAACCAGTCGTCTTTTACTTGTGCAATAAAACATGAACTTTCAGTGAGATCAAGATAGAATAGATTACCTTTTGTTTGTCTTCCAGTTCCAACTAGGTTTCCCTTACCATCTAGGAGATTGGCCTTAGCATTCATGAATTCTACCTTGAAGCCAATATTATTTAGTTGTGCCACACTTAGTTGATTACATCTTAGTCCTTCAACCCAATAAGAATTATCACAATTATTTCCTTCGGTTAGAGTAATACAACCTTTACCTTTGACATAGCAAGGTTCATCATTCCCAAAAGTAACACTCCCACCATCATAGTGCTCAAGATGTTCAAATTTAGTTTTATTACCAGTCATGTTGTGAGAACAACCACTATCAATTATCCAATTTTTATTGTTGCTAATATGAGATTAAAGTGTAGTCTTTTCATTATCTTCATTGTTTGACTCATCCTTAATAGCAATGTAAACCATTTCATCTTCATCTTCATGACTATCATAATCTTTTGTAATATAACAAGATTTATTACCTTTGTCCTTGTAGCTTTTGTTCTTGTTGAAATATTTCTTTCCTTTGTACTTTTTGAACCTTCTCTCACCTTTGACTTCTTTGTTTGGACACTTAGCAAAAATGTGACCAACCCCATCACATGAAAAGAAAATCAATGGTATTCTTCCTGTGTACTGACCTTTTCCTTTGGCAGCTCTCTTTGCAAGTAATTCTTAAATGATTTCTAGATCTTCATCATTAGAATCATCATCATTGTCACTATCAATCTGTTTTCCTTTTGAGTTTCTATCCATCTTTCCAAGGTTTAATTTAGCTTTGATTGCAAACTCAATATTGATATAATTAGGAGAATAATTGTCAAAATAATCCAACTCAAAAGTTGTAAGCCTTCCAACCAATGCATCTAGAGTTATATCATTACTACATCTCATCTCTTGAATAGCTGAAACTCTAATTGCATAGATAGTAAGTAAAGTTCTCAATACCTTACTAATCATTGTTTTGTCTTCAATTGTTCCACTGGTAGCTCTGATGGCACTGACACTTTTCTTGATTCTTTCACTGGATTTTGTAATGTCTTCTCCTTCTTTCATTTTCATCTGATCAAAATGACCTCCAAGAAATTATTCTTTGGCTCTCTTTACATTTTCACCTCATCCATGTATATCATGTAGTTTCTTCCACATATCATAGGGAGTAGGGCAGTCCTTGACTTCATCAAATTTGGAATAGCTGAGTGAAGAAGAAATATCAATCATCATTATGTTATGATTCTTCATGTCCATCATCTGATCCAAAGACATAGGTCTCAGTGGTTCCACATACTTGTGATCTAAGAATTGTAAACTAGTGTCTCAAATAGTACATAGATGTAGCTGCATAAAATCTTTCCATGCCGCAAAGTTGTCTTTATGAAGCTTGTGGATCTTGCTTTTGTAAGAAATCTCTGATCTTTAGCTTAGGCCTTCAAACCTTCCCTGAAAAGCACCAAATTATCTAATACCAATTATTGGAAATGAGTTGAGTAACTGAGAGGGTAGGGGTGAATCAGTTACCACAAAAACAAATGCAAGTCCCTTAGATGTCTTAATCAAAATTATCATTGTTTCTCGGTTAATAGAGATAATCTACTGTCACTCGATTAACAAAGAAAAATTTAAGATATTAACTATGATTATCCTTTATTGATTAATTTAAGAAACATAAAGAATAAATAAAATAACATGTACATAGATAACACCAAGATTTAACGTGGAAACCCAATTTGGGAAAACCACTAATTGTAACTAGTTACTATTTTTTACTCTTCTGAAGTGAGCCCTGTTAGGAGCCAACCTTGTTAAAGGTTACAATACACACTGTTAGGTTAGATACTATTAAAGGATTTAATTGATAGGATTAGGATCACTGAGAGAGGGTGGGTGAATCAGTGATCTATCTATTATAACTTTTTCTTATTATTTTGAATCTCAACTTTAATGCTTAAGTACTGAACTGAATATCAATGCAAGTAAGATAAACATACACAACTCATAACACCAAATATTATTATGGGGAAACCCAATGTAGGTGAAAACCCTGGTGGGAATTAGTACCCACAAACATTTTGTACTAGTTTCTCATGATCCTTATTAGAAGATCCTTAATAGTTTTAGGAGTTGTCTTTACAATGTATGAAGTACAGTGACCTTGTTAAGGGTCGGACCCTGTTAGGATTCTTTTACAATAACCCTATTAGGGGTGGTGGACTTATTGTCCAAGGACTCACTGTTCAAGAGCTCACTTCTCAAATGGTGAAGGCTACAACCTTCTGGGTCTTTGATACACACTATATCTGCAAGGTGAACTGTTGCTATGACACTACTTGTCTGATCAGTTCCTTTTGTGTGTTGATGCTTTAACCTCTTGTAAAGTACTATAATAATCTTACCTTCACTCTGAAATCTTCTACTTCAATATCTATATCATCAACATATCATAGATATAGCTTTTCTATTTTAACACTCTGCTTTGCTTTTCTTATCTCTGGCTTTTGTAACTTCTCTGATCACAAATGAACTTCTTTAAGTACTTCCTCAAGAAAAAAAAATATGTCAGATTTAGGAAAACTTTTATGATCTACCTTGATCACTTAAATAGGCACACAACCCTTCATTAAGTTGGCGTAGCATCAATTATAACTGCTTTACTTAAACTAAATAGACGCCTCTCTTCACATAGTCAACTCCGTCAAATTAGATCTAACTTATTTCTCTGGATAAATCAAGTCCTGCACCTTTAACCACAGATGGTGAGCTCACTGAAAATCACTAATCCAAAGGCACAATTCTTGAGGATAGGTGAAAATTTTGTACCAAAACAATCTATGTCAGCTCTTTCCATGATCTTTGTCCTGTTCTGGCATTCACTGGCTGTACCTCTTCAACTGACTCTATCTTCTTCATACTTTCACATCTGATCATGCTCTCTTAGAATTAGCATGAATACATACTTAAAATATTATCTTAAAAGGCACATGGCCTAATGCATTCATATGCACATGCACTGATGCTCTGTTCTTCTGGTACTCTGCTAATTGTCCAGTCTTCTGTACTTAGCCAATTTCTAATCTTCTGATAATGTGTGGTAACTCCAACACTTCATATGACTTTGTTTCCATAATGAAAACACTTAAATAGATTCATATACACTATTATAGTCAACTTTCCAACAATCTCCCCCTTTGTCATTAATGGCAACAAAGGAATATGGCGAAGTTACTATCTGTACTCTTATACAAAAACTCTCTATCTTATATCTTCATCTTATCATATACCAGACTCCATATTCTTCATAATCTACTCCCCCTTTGACATTAATGACAAAGGTGCTCAAAAACACTTCTATGTACTTACTCAACATACACATCCGGATATGTAATCTGCAACTTTTGGATCTCTTTCTCCCAAAATGCAATAATCTGTAGATGGGTGCATAATGCATATTGTAGCTTCTCCATCTTCTCCAAGTCTATGCTAGGACCTTGATTATATGAAAGACTCCATATTATATACATTATTTTACTCCCCCTTTGATATTATCTTCTCTTCCTTTTGTTGCAAACTCTTTCAAGGATGCTTGACCAACCTTGAGTGAACTAAGACCAATTGTAAAGTTCCTAACCAATTCACTGAGTCTCTTCTTCATATAATTATCTTTTGAAATAAATGATCTATTTTTCATGACTCCTTCAGATTATATACTCCCCCTTACTTATTTACTCCCCATGAGTCTAAGTCTATTATGAGTGTCAAACTTGACAACAATGATGATGAACTGTCCATTACTTCAGTCTTCTCTTTTTATGCTTCCTTTTCTATGATATCTTAAATCAATATATCTTCATTCTGATATAAAGACTCTCAGCCTCTTGAGTACTTACAAATGTTTCTTCAAACTTGTCTAGATCAATATCCATTGCTTCCATTGATACTTCAACATTATCAACCACGAATGTATCCTCCATGTCCTTGGCCATGGACGCAAAATCCTGTGGACCTGTCATAATATTTTTATCTACTTCTTCACATGATATTTCAAATTGTATCTTCAACCAATTCTGCTCTTACATGAACACTCTTTTGTTCTATTCACACTTAGATGATCAATAATAAGTATGCACTTCCAAGGATAACATCAAGTCAGCTCCAAAAAAAAATATCTCCAACGGCTATACTGATACTCTCACATAGAACACTGCTTAACAAGATTTTGACCCACTCTGCCTCATGAAATTCATGCGCTGAAGCATACTGGTAAATCACTTCTGAGATGTTTCAAAGAGTTTCTTTATATCAATCTCTACTGAAGAATGTAATTGTTACACTTTGCTACTCGACTGCAAGTGCTCCTTTGATTATCCAACCGCTTACTTGATTGCTAATTAAGTTTTCAACTAATTTCTGGAATGACGTGTCCATGCTTGGGCTTCATTTCAAACTCGAGTGACTTTTCTTAACAAATAACAATTATCAATCTTCGTTCTTTGTTGTTGAGAACAACTATAATGCATTAACAATACAACTGCTAGGGCTTCTATGATCTCCAATTGTTTATTCTGACCTCAAGTGAGGACTTGGTGATTTCAAAGTAGATTTTTGCCATTAATACTTTCCGCATAGACATAGAAAGAAACTATAACTTTCATTCTTGTTCTTGATAACAATTTAGACCGTGTTCTCTTGCATACTACATCACAATGTCACCAAATAATTATAATCCAAGATGCATACTCAGATGGTGAGTATACCAGCCGTACAGGGGTTTAGAGATTATCAAGCTCCCCCTATGACCATGAGGGTTATCTAACCAAAAATAGGAGATGCATCCGCAACTGATGCATCTACTATACCATTAACATTGTTATCCTTCTTTACTTCTACCCAGATCTTCTTCATATCTTCTGTAGCTTTCACAAATTTGATTTCTCCTGCCTCATCCCATAATGAATCTTCTAACTTTTTAGGGATTTCTTGTCTTTGCACTCTAGATCTACAATGCTTAGAGATGTGTCCATATTTTCCACATGAGTGACAAATGATAGGAGGTCTGAAATTATTATTCATCATACTACACTACTTGGATGTATGTCCATTATAATTACATATCTGACATGTAATTTTTTGAGGGTTTCTAACATTTTTCTAATTCTGATTTCTTTGATTATTCTGATTCTTGTTCTTCTGACTTGTTTTACAATTTATAGCTCTATGACCAAATTTATTGCATGAATAACAACAACCATTCAAGGGTCTTACCACTTTACAATTCCTTGCAATATTTCCATGCTTTTTACAGGCATAACAAGTATTGTCAACTAGCTTGCATTAATCCTTAGGTGGTTCAACATTGTCTTTAGTCTGATTTCCAATCTCCTTAGTATCTGTGATGTCCTTTGGTGCTTTCATTCTTTCTCGCATGGCATCAATCTGAATTTGTGCTACATTGTATCCTATACCACTGGCATCTCCTTTAACCTTTTGAGCATACAACTATGATTCTATAAGATCCTTGCTTCTGTGTAACTTGTCAATATGATTCTTTGTTGCAATCAATTCAGATTCCATCTTATCTTTGTTGTTTCTTAGCTCCAAGATTTCCATGTTTTCTTGTTTCAGTTATTCATCTAACTGCTTGTTCACTTTGACTTGATCATCATAGGTGTCTTGATTGTTACATAGATTTTCATCTAATTCTTCAATTTGATCCTTCAGAGATGAATTTTCTTCATTCAAATTTTTAACTACTTCTCCCAAATCATTTGAAGAACAATTCCTTAATTCTTTTTTCAGTTTCTTGATAAGTATTTGCATGCCATTAACTTTTTGTTTAAGATCTTTATTTTCTTTTTTAGATGTGTCAAGTTCTTCAAGATTCTTTTTCAAGTGTTTCATTTCTTCCTTTTCCATGATCTCCTCAATTGGTTAAACTTATTTTCTGAGGACCAGAGCTCTGATACTAATTGATAGGATTAGGATCACTGAGAGGGGGGGGGGGGGGGGGGGGG
>MU226216.1:155822-170836 GCA_018584345.1 Thuja plicata
GAGTCAAGAATATCTCTTATAGATTTTATAGTGTTTTAATTATACATAGTCTATTATAATTAAAAAATATTGCAAGTAGGTATTTTAACAATCAAGGAGATGTTGATTCGGAGAAAGAAAAAAAATATTAAAACATATTAAATAAATTTGAAAAATATATGGTGCACTAGAAGAGAGATTCCTCTTCAAGAATATATATTTATTTTTTTGATTGGGATATATTTGTTATGAAAAATATGGCGGGAGATTAAAATTGTTGATTTGAGGTGAGTTAGAGTTTGAATTGTTATAAAAGAGAAAATATAGGTCACAAACCAATTTTTATTTCTTCATGCACTAGCTATATATGTCATCTATAACATATTTTGAAATTAGGGGAAAAAATGTTTATTTACATATAATGTTTTGGCGGGAACTAGACCCCTAATTTTCAGCATGTTTCTGCAACTGAAAAATCGTCTTTAAACATTAAAAAAAAATATCAAAAGTTATTTTAAAAAAATATTAAAAATATTAATCATAAACTTCATCCATTTTAAAACATTTTATTAGTTTATATCATCTTCAAATTCCAAACATAAATGTCACTTTTATACTATTGAAGCTGAACAACTTTGATTTTGTCGTCCTTTTCCTTTGTAAAAGGGTGACAGATTATTGTGCTTTTACCCAATTATATTTCCCTATAGGATCAATTAGGGAAAATCTGATTCAAGAGAAGCATAATGGGGCACTTAGTGGTCATTTGGAGTCAATAAAACCCAAGAGTTAGTGCATAGGTTCTATTTTTGGCATAGAATGAATTTGGATATTAGAAAGTATGTGGAGTTTTGTGTAGTATGTCAGAAATCCAAGGTAACATCCTCCAATGTAGGCCTTTATCTACCACTCCCCAGTGCAAGTAGACCTTGGGAATGCTTGAGCATGGCTTTTGTTGTGGGATTTCCATAGACAAAACAAGGATTTGACAGTGTATATGTCATAGTTAATAGATTAATTAAGATGGCACATTTTTTCCAATGCAACATAGTTCATGATGCTTGTCATATTGCACACCTATGCTTCAAGGAAGTGGTGAGAATCCATGGGTTACCCTTAAACATAGTCTCAAATAGGGACATAAAATTCATGAGTCACTTCTAGAAGACATTGTGACAAAAATTGGCAACCGATATGTCCTTTGGGTCTACATATCACCCTCAAATAGATGGTCAAACCAAGGTAGTGAATAGAACCCTAACAAACCTATTGATGTGTCTCACAATGGAGTATGATCAAGCTTGGGACCAACTCTTAGGACATGCATAGTATGCATATAATGATACTGTTAGTAGAACTACTGGAAAGAGTCCCTTTGAAATTTTTTATGGAATTTACCCTAGAGGGATATTTTAGCTCAGAGAACTAAAAAATGGAGCCAAGGGAAGTGGCTATGCAGAAAACTTTGCACACTCTATAAAAGAGGTGCATGAAACAATAAGGAAAACTCTGACATAGAATACTGCAAAGATAAAGAAAAAGGTGGATGGAAGGAAGAAGGAAGTCCAATTCCAAGTAGGGGATCTTGTTATCATCCATTTGAAGAAGGAAAGACTATAGAAAGGAGTGCCAAAAAAGTTGGCAATGAGAATATTGGGGCCATGTACTATTTGATAGAAGTAATCCCAAGGTGTTCTCACACAATGCTCTAGACAAGACCATGCTTGCGCTAGTTCACTAAGGATCCTAATTTTACATCTAGGACTACACAAGCCTCAATAAACTAAGCCTAATACCACTCCCAACTCTTCTCTAAGAGTCACTCCTATTTTGTTTCACCTTGAAGGACATGTATCATCATTTTTGTCTAAATGCTTTCACAATTGCTTTGAATGATTCCAAACCCAAACCCTTCATGCCAACTCCACAAATGCTACAAGGGAATTTTTTCACTACTTGTATGTTCATTATGGATCCACACATTCCCATTTTCATAGGTCTTCAATCCCAATTTAGTCGAGTTCCAAAGTTTCTCCCAAAATGATCCTAGTAGGCCTAAATGACCAATTAGCCCTATCCAAAGGGTTTTTCTAGATTTAGTCTTAAAACATCCACACAACCCCTAAAACAAATCATCAATCCTGACACCCTTTTGGGAGACCTAAAATATTTTTAGATTCTAGGGTCCCCAAACTTTCTGTACACCTCTGTCCTAAAATGTAGGGCTATTAGGCCTATTTTTGCTCCTCACTAGTAGTTCACTAAATTTGATTGAAAAATCTATCCAAATGGATTAGATGAGCTCTAGAATTGTTATTAGGGATCTATAAGACCCTAAATAATTTGATACCACACTTGGTTTAGGACTTTCATACACACCCTTGTCTATGCATTCTTATTTTCTCCTATAATACACCTAACGAGACAATCCTAGTTTGCCTAGGGCATGGTTTCCAAATTAAAAAATTGATTCCTCTAACCTCTTACCTGCATATGTAAATTTTAAAGAGGCTCCCCTAACTCATTCATCCAACCTTTTGAGTTTTCCACGGTTAGATTTCATGGGGGAGCCATAAAACCCAAATTGCACTGAACTAGACTAGTAGACTACCTAAACCTTAAACAATTTCCTACAACTAAAAAACCAACTCTACACTACTTTCTATCTAAATGAAAAATTCTTTAATATGTTCCTACTATCCAAATCCACTCTCAGATAAATTATTTAAATCCATTAAAACACAAAGAACATTCAAATGAGTCGACTATACTCTATTTTCTGAAACACTTGCTCTATTGCTTCCCAAAACTTGCATACATCCAATATACCTCAGGAAATGAGCCATAGAGTCTCTAAATATTATTCCTCCACAATATTAGGCCACTATAATTGATTTTCTACTCCTAGAAAGAAGGGAATCAAAAGTTGTCAAGTTGAGTGCAACATTTGCAAAAGTTACAAATGTTGTCATGACAACTTTTGAGCATCTATTGCATTTATGATGCAACCTATATTTTAGGGCCTCTAACCCATAAAAACCGATGAACTAACATCATTTATTCCTCTTTAATAATATTTCTCACCTCACATAGGTCTAGGACACATTTAGACCACATTTCCCAAATTTAGGCTAAAACTAAGGACTAAACACTTAAAAGCAAACTAACTTAAACTAGAATGAAATTAGCATTAACCACTAATCCACCTAGTCACACTCAACAAAAATACCTTCAAGGGGTCTTAAGAAAAAACATACTAACTTTTCTAGAGTCAGTTACAAGCCAAAACTAACTAGGGATTTGAGGATAGCCTAGGTGCTCCTGCACCGTCCTCTCCAAATGAAAGGAATTTAATCCACCCTTAGATTGAGTAAGTTGAGATCAATGCCCAAATTTTTGAACTCAGTCTTCTTTATCCACACTACATCTCCATCTTTTTTTTCTTTCCACTTCCCTAAGTGCTCTTGATACTTATTCTTTCTTGTCTTCTTGTAGCCTCTGGAATCTAGAATGTGCTCTCCTTTCTTAATTGATGCAGATGGAAAATTTAGTTCTTCCACCTCCTGTGTGACTTCAGTCAAACTCTGATCTACATTTGGGATTGGGCCTTTGTAGAGAACCAGGGAAACATTAAACATCGGAGATAAACCCATATCCTCTAGAAGTTCTACCTTGTAGCCATTTGATCCATATTTGGCCAGTATGACACATGGGCCAATTCTTCTCATCTAAATTTTATGTGGTGTTCCTTTCTATAATATTTCCTTGTTGAGGTGAACCATCTCTAGATCCCCAACTTTGAATTCGACATCTCTTTTCCTCTCATCCACTTTGTTCTTTATCTTCTATATATTTTCAATGAGTGTCGTCATTGCTGTCTCATGGACTTCTTACATAGAATGTGCAAAGTCATCACCATAGCCAATTCCCTTGGTTCCATCCTTCAGATCTCAGAGCTCATATATTCCTCTATGATAAAGGCCATAAACTATTTCAAAAGGACTCTTACGAGTAGTCCTATTCACTATGTCATTATAGGCATATTTTTCTTGCCCAATGAGTTGGTCCCAAGTCTGACCATACTCCTTTGTTAGACACCTTAGGAGATTTACAAGACTCTTATTTACTACCTATGTTTGGCCATCTAAATAAGGATGGTATGTTAATCAAAAAGATAAGTTGGTTCCCAACTTCTGCTAGAGAGTCTTCCAAAAATGACTCATGAACTTGGTGTCTCTTTCTGACACTATGCTCAATGGAAAACCATGTATTCTGACTACCTCGTTGAAGAATAGGGAAGCTATCTCAATTACATCATGTGTTATCTTGCAGGGTACAAAGTGTGTCATTTTGCTAAATCTATCCACACTAACATAAATGCTATTCATTCCCTATTTTGTCTTGGGTAAACCAACTAGAAAATTCATTCTCAAACATTCCCATGGTCTGGTTGGAATGGGAAAATTTTGGTATAGGCCTGCATTAGTACATGTACCTTTAGCCTTTTGATAGAAAACACAACCTTCTACATATCTCTTAACATCGAAATTCATCTTCGGCCAAAAGTAGAATCTTTGAACAAACTCTTGAGTATTAATAACACCAAAATGGCCACTAAGTGCACCATTGTGTTTCTCCTATATTAGATTCTCCCTAATAGACCCTATAGGGATACATAATTGACTCCCTTTAAACAATAGACCACTCTGTAAAGTATACTCAGAGAATTGACTATGAAAGTGATTTTTATACTCTTGGCATACCTTGTAAATGTCTCCAAAGTCCTCATATTCACCATATAGGTCTTTGAAGTTTTCTATCCCCATGATCTCTATTTGAATCTCTTGAATGGTCAAATATCTTCTACTTAAGGAATCTTCTACCTTGTTATGCAATCCCTTCTTGTGCTTGATGTTGAAAGTGTAAGCTTGTAGGTATTCAACCCACTTCATATTCTTGTGATTTAGTTTATCTTGTGAGTTCAAGAAACTTAATTCTTGATTGTCTGAATAGAATATGAACTCCTTTGGAAGAAATTAATGCCTCCATTCTCTTAGTGACTAGATCAGATCATACATCTCTAGTTCATAAGAAGAGTATTACTTCTTAGCTTCACTCAGTTTCTTAGAGTGGAAGGCCATTGTTCTTCCCTCTTGGCTTAAGACAACACCAATGGCTACATTGCTGGCATCACATTCCAATGTGAATATCTTTTCAAAGCTTGGAAAAACCAAAATTAGTTGGGTAGAAATATTCTTTTTCAGCAGCTAAAAACCATGGTTAGCTTGTTCATTCCACACAAATTTAGTCTTCATCCCACCCTTGATAGTATCAAGCATAGGATCAAAAATTGCACTGAATTGTTTGATAAATTTTCTATAATACTATGCTAAGCCATGAAAACTTCTTACCTCAGTGTTTTTTCTTTAAGTAGGCCATTTTATGATAACCTCCACTTTTCTAGGATCCATCTTTAGGTTGCCTTGAGGTAACACAAATCCAAGGTACACTAACTCTTGTTTGATGAATTCACACTTCTCCAAATTTATCATCAGCTTCTCCTCATGTAGCTTCTTGCAAACCATTTCTAGGTGTCTGATATTTTCTTCTCTTGTCTTACTATAGATGAGTATATCATCCAAGTAGACTACCACAAACTTTCCAATATAGTCTTTAAGAACTTCATTCATCAACCTCATAAAAGTTGATGGGGCATTGGATAGGCCAAATGGCATGACAAGCCACTAATATAGTCCTTCTTTGGTCTTGAAGGTTGTTTTCCATTCATTTCCCTCACTTAACCTGATTTGATGATAACAAATATTTAGGTCTATCTTGGTAAAATACCTTTCTCCTCCTAGACAATCCATTAGGTCTTTTATCCTAGGGATATGGAACCTATACCTAATGGTTATTGTATTTATTTCTCTAGATTCTATACATAACCTCCATTTTTGTCCTTTTTTAGGGGCTAAGATAGTGGGCATGACACAAGGGCTAATGGAATTCCTAATTGGACCTTGGCTTAGTAGTTCTTGAATCTACCTAGCTATCTCCTCATTTTGTTGAGGAGTCATTTTGTATCAGGCCTTATTGGGTAGGGTAGCTCCAAGGATTAGGTCTATTTGGTGGCTCACTAACCTCGTAGGTGGTAGTGATGATGTCTTTCCATCACTGAATATGCCTTCATACTTCTGCAGTAGCTCCTACACTTCCTTTGGAAACTTTGTCTTCTTCATTGTTTTGTCTACACTTTCTTCTTTTGGTTTCAACACCAATGCAAAATAAACTCCCTCTCCTTCTTTAAAAACCTCTAATAACTCCTTCTCACTAACCATGAGAACATTTGGGCCAGATGATTTCATCTCTACATCTTCTAGTAGTGACTGGATTTTGAATGTCACATTGTCCTTCTTGAAAGTGTATGAGCTCTTTGCACCATCATGCATGGCCTTTCTATCAAATTTCCATGGTCTACCTAGGAGTAGGTGACATGCATCCATAGGTATTACATCACATAAGAATTTTTCCTTATACCTCTGAATTGAAAAATCTACCCAAGGTTTCTCATTGACAAGGACATGTTGCCCTTTGTTTAGATAGGTGACCTTGTAAGGATTGGTGTGGAGTATTCTTGTCGTCTTCAACTTGCTAACTTCTTCCTCTGACACTATATTGTTAGTAGACCCTGAGTCTATAATGAATGTACACAATTTTCCCATTATCTTACACTTCACCCTAAACAGTGACCTCCTATGACTAGGCTCTTCTTTTACTGGCTCCTTAATCATAGTTCTTCTCATCATAAGGCTCTCACCTTCTTCTGATTCTAAGAGAACCTCGGGGTGTTTGTTTCCACCACTAATTTATTCTTGGACATAGTTCACTCTCTTGTCAATTCCTTGGGAAGTCGAACCCTTCTCTAGACATCTATATGGAGGATGTCCCATCTAATTGCAATGGTAACACTTAATATTGGAAAAGTAGTTCCCTCTACCTTGGTTACTATTAAGGTATCTTGCTACCTTATCCTTCTTATCCTCTACAACTCTAGACCTCATGAAAAGTCTTTGAAACCCTTTAGTGTATGAGTTTACATCTAGATCTTTTTGTCTTAGAGCTTGTCTTCTCTTATGCAATTGGATTTCATAATCCTCAGGGATATAAGCATCTCTAACTTTTGCAACCATAGCCTTCCATGAAGCAATGTGCCTCTTTCCTTCCTTCTCTCTCTCTCATCTTGGATGAATTTCCACCAAGTGAGTGCAGACCCTCCGAGTCTAGCTTTTGCAATCTTCACCTTTTGAGCCCCAGTGATTCCATCATACTCAAAATGGTTTTCTAGTCCCTCTATCCAGTCAAGGACTATCTCTGGCTCCATCTTACAAGTAAATATTGGAACTCCTTCTAGTGATTTGTCACTCATAGCCTTTAGAGTTTTCAGGAATGGCTCCTCATTAAGGACAAGGTCAGTTTTAGGTACTTCATCATCAATGGAAAGATCTTTTCCTTTCCTTTCAACCTTATCCTTTAGTTTATCTTCTTTCTCATCAACTTCATCTACCTTTTACTCTAGTTGAGCCAATCTATCTTGGAGTATTCTATTCTCCACTTCTTAATCATCCACTTTCTTAGATAAATCAGCATTAGTCACCATTGTTGACTCTCCTACTAATTTAGTTGGTTGGAACATTAACCACAAGTCTGATCAACCTGCCTCTGATACCAATCTGATAGAAGTAAACCCAAGGTGTGCTCACATAAGGCTCTAGATAGGACCTTTCTTTCCCTAGTCCACTTAGGATCCTAATTTCACTTCTAGGACCACACTAGCCTCAAGAAACTAAGCCTAAGACTACTGCCAACTCTTCTCTATGATTCACTCATATTGTGTTTCACCTTGAAGGACATCTATCATTAGTTTTGTCTCAATGCTTTCACAATTGCTTTGAAGGATTCCAAACCCAAACCCTTCATGCCAACTCCACAAATGCTAAAAGGGATTTTTTCACTACTTCTATGTTCATTCCACATCCATACATTCCCATTTGCATAGGTCTTGAATCCCAATTTAGTCAAGTTCCAAATTTTCTTCCAAAATGATCCTATTAGGCCTAAATGACCAATTAGCCCTATCAAGGGGGTTTTTCTGGATTTACTCTTAAAACTTCCACACTACCCCTAAAACCAATCAGGGATCCTGATACCCTTTTGGGAGACCTAAAATATTTTTAGGTTCTAGGGTCCCCAAACCTTCCGTACAACTCTGTCATGAAATGTAGGGCTATTAGGCCTATTTTGGCTCGTCACTAATAGTTCACTAACTTTGATTGAGAAATATATCCAAATGGATTGGATGAGCTTCGAAATTGTTACTAGGGATCTATAAGACCCTAATTACTCTAAGACCACACTTGGTTCAGGACTTTCATACACACCCTTGTCTCTGTATTCTTCTTTTCTCCTATCATACAGCTAACCGGATAGTCCTAGTTCGCATAGGGCATGACTTAAAAATTATAAAATTGATTCCTCTGACCTCCTACCTGCATATGTACACTATAAATAGTCTCCCCTAACTCCTTCATCCAACCTTTTGAGTTTCCCATGGTTGGATTTCATGTGGGAGCCATAAAACCAAAATTGTGCTGAACTAGACCAGTAGACTACCTAAACCTTAAACAATTTCTTACAAATAACAAACCAACTCTACACTACTTTCTCTCTAAATGAAAAATTATTTACTATGTCCCTACTATCTATGACCAAACTTAGATCAAGTATTTCAATCCATTAAAACCCAAAGAACATTCAAATGTGTCGACTGTAGTCTATTTTCCAAAACACCTGTTGTATTGCTTCCATAAACTTGGATACATCCAATCTACCTCAGGAAATGAGCCATAGAGTTTCTAGAGATTATTCCCCCACCATTTCAGGAAACTAGCATTGATTTCCCACTCCTAGAATGAAGGGAATCCAAATTTTCCGAGTTGCATGGAACATTTGCAAAAGTTGCAAATGTTGTCATGACAACTTTTGAGCATCTGTTGCATTTATGATGTAACCTATCTTTTAGGGCCTCTAACCCATAAAAATCAATGAAATAATATAATTTATGCCTCTTTAATCATCTTTCTCACCTCACATAGGTCTAGGACACATTTAGAACACATTTCCCAATTTTAGGCCAAAACTAAGGACTAAACACTTAAAAGCAAACTAGCTTAAACTAGAATGAAATTAGCAATAACCACTAATCCACCTAGTCAAACACAACAAAAAGAGCTTCTAAGGTCTTAAGAAAAAACATACTGACTTGGTTAGAGTTAGTTACAAGCCAAAACCAACTAGGGATTTGAGGATAGCCTAGGTGCTCCTGCACAACTATTCTGGCCAAATATGGAAACAATGCATACAAGGTTGAGCTCCCTGAGGATATAAGTTTGTCTTCAGTCTTCAATGTTGTAGATCTGGTCCTCTATAAGGGGCCTACTCAAGATCTATACTAGAGCCTTGCAAAGGCTATAAAAGAAGTGGAAGACCTGAACTTAACCCCTACAACACCTAAGAAGATAGAGAAGATACTTGATTCTAGGGCCTACAAGTGTTAGTAATAATTGAGAGGGGGGGTGAATCAGTGGCCTCAAAAATATTCCAATAATTAACCCAAAAACTTAGTACCACAATATTAAGCCTCTAGTTATCTTCAGTTCTATAAAATGAATGCCTCTAAATACTATAATCAAATTACTACTGCTCGGAATGCTTTGTAAAACCTTCTACTATATGTTTACCGAATATCAGTCTGTTAATTTATCAAAAGATAGTAAATTATCTAGAGTATACCGATGAATCTAGTTAAGCTATGTGTAATGAAAAAAACTAAAGTAATGACTTATAAACACAACAACACATGGATTTTTAATGTGGAAACCCTATTATGGAAAAAATCACTTGGGATCGGTAACCAAAAAATTTCACTCTTCTGAAGTGAGCTCGGTGCAGAGCCAACCCTCTTAAAGGTTACAAACACACTATTACATGTGACCTTGTTAGAGGATTTAAAAGTTTAGTATTTCACTTGATATTGGGCATCTCTATGCTACCTTCCTTGATCAAACACTAACTTGGCCTATCAGTAGGTATCTGGCATCTCATGTTGTCTTCATGATCAAAATTTTTGATACTCCTTGGGATATATCTCAATATAGAAAGGATATTTAAATTCCACTTGGTTAAGATACTTTCTAAATCAATGGTTAAACTGAAACTATATGATCTGTTCACATACAACTTATACTTGTAGATTTTCATATCTATTGTAAGCTCATAAAACTATTCTAATCTATATATCTCTTTTTATACCTTTTCTCCACTTTGAATCTTCTCGGTGATGCTATGCTCTGTTGCTTGGTGTCCGTAGAAAACATTAGCTCTTTCCTCAGCTTGATTGATCAGGACTGTAAGAATTTTTTCTTCATTAGTTTCTCTTCAACATCCTCTTTTTCATTCATTCACCCACCACAATTCATAATATATTGAGTTGTCTCTTTATAGACATGATATCACCATTGTTAGGTTCTTGATTTTCTTGATCTTGGTGTGATCCACAATCTTAGTCAATTTGATTTATAGCAAAAATCTTATTTTATCTTGTAGAGATCTTTTTGCCAATAGGAAAAAACATCTTTAAATCCACTACTTATCTCTGGCTTTATCTTGTTGATGAAAACAATGATAACTACCAGTTAAGTCTATATTTATCTCTACCAACTAGATATTTTGTCATTTCTAAACTCGAGTTAATTTTGGTGTTTAACTCTTTGATAGCTTTGGTCAACACTCCAGTTCTCCTCAGGCTTCTCCGTTGGTTTACACTATATATCTGGTCATTGAATATGCTTTTGATTTTTCTCATTGATAAAGCTCATCGGTGATCTTGCTTGGGCAAAACTGTGACTTGAATTTTGGTTATCTCTGTCCGTCGGTTTCCACTATCCGTCGGTGCTTAAAGTCACATATTGAATGCTTGTCTTTTATGCATTACTAAGAGCATAATCTTTCTCTATCTGATTCTCTAAAGTATTTGACACTTTGATTATAACTGATTAGATTATATTAAGTTGACATCAATGACAATACAATCCATTAACTAATTTAATGTCTTGCATTATTTTTCTTGAACTTTGGTGATCAACTTAACATCTTAAAAAATTCAATCAGTTAAATGTCATTAATCTCTCCCTTTGGCATTGATGGCAACATATTACATTATTATACTATACTATTACTAATACAATATGAAATATATCAGTTTCATCAATATTTCCTATTGTAACTATTACAAATTTCTAGTTCTCGGTAAGCTCAAAAAAATAGATTAGATTTGTTTCTTACAGAGTGGTTATCTTCAATCTTCAATCCCTTCACTCAATAGATGTAGCCTCTTTTGTCTCTATTCTGATATGTGTACTGCCTTGACTATTCCTCTTCTTGATAAACTCTTTTTCCTTTGACAACAAACTTTCTCTTTGTATGAACTCTCTCCCTTTGTTACTTCTCTCCCTTAGATGGATATTTCATATGTAATCAATTTCTCTCCCTTTGAATATTGATTATCTCTTTCTTTTGATTCTCAAGAGCTTCACTTAATAGATAATGATATAATATTTTCTAATTAATGAGATCATCTCTCCCTTTATATGATAATGAGATCATCTCTCCATTTGAAAACAATGCCAAACAAATTCTATATATCATTTTCCATTCCTTTACATAATATATTCCTTGAATTTCCCTATCCATCAGCATTACACTGTCCCTAGTGTTTGGTGCATACTTGTACCTTGTTGTTTACGTATGTATCTGTTGCTATTTATCTCGGTTGTGCATCAAAATGAATTATTTTCCTTGTGTGTAGGCTGATGCAACCTCCTAGTAATATTTCAGATCAATAGACAAGGGTTGGACCCCTAGTCTCTGTCTCAAGTACTCAAATGTATCCTACGGTAATGACTTGGTGAATATATCAGCTAGTTGTTCCTTTGATTGAACATATTCCAATGTCACTTATTTTTCTTTCACTTATTCTATAAGATATTGACACTTTATAGCTATATGCTTGGTCTTAGAATGCATGACTAGATTTTTAGAAATGTTAATTGCACTAGTATTATCATAATAAATGATTACTGGTTCAAGAATCTTCATATGCATATTATCTAGTAATTGTTTGATCCATGCAATATTGGAGCAATTTGTAGTAGCAACAACATACTCTTCTTCTGTAGTAGACTGAGAGATGCATCCTTGCTTCTTGTTGATGCATGTGACAATTCTGTCACCCATGAAGAATGCTCCTCTAGTTGTGCTCTTTCGGTTATCAATGTTTCCAGCCCAATCAACATCTGTATAGACTTGTAGCTTGGATTTTCCTTCCCTTTTATACCATAAGCCATAGTCCTTAGTGTTCTTCAGATATCTCAAAATTCTCTTGACAATAGTCATATGTGATTCTTTGGGAT
Organism: Thuja plicata; assembly: GCA_018584345.1. Taxonomy (NCBI): domain Eukaryota; kingdom Viridiplantae; phylum Streptophyta; class Pinopsida; order Cupressales; family Cupressaceae; genus Thuja; species Thuja plicata. Next base: position 168,329 of record MU226216.1, read on the forward strand.
TAGCAGAGAATCTTGCAACTATTCCAACTGTATATGCTATATCTGGTCTAGTATGAACAAGTTACATTAGTTTGCCAATCATTGATCTATATAAGTGTATAGTCAGAAAATGGAAGCACTTCCATTTTAGACTTATTTAGCCTTCCAATTAAGTGGTTTGGGGTCATATCAAGCACCTAGAATGGGTTTGAGTTAGACCTAGCTTTCCCCCTATTCTATCCCTCCTTCCACTTCTTTCCAGCCTGATTTCTGCATTCTGGACTGCAGACTTGAGATTCTGGACTTCAAGGTCAGGGTCGACCTTTTGGGTCTATGTCAACCTCGACCCTGATCTGGGTCAAGGTCAACCTCAACCCTGACCTAGGTCATGGTTGACCTTGACCTTGACCCGGGGTTCAAACTTCAGGGTCTTGCAATTTCCAGATGTCGGTCTTTGCAAAAGTTATTTCCCACTTTCAAGTTAGCTATTTTGGGTTCCGAAGAATTGATTCCTAAATTATATTTAATATAGGTCCTCTCCTAGGGGTAAAGGCTTTAATGGGGATTTGACTATCCTATGTCACCCTCGTTAGAAGATTGTGCCCTAGTTTCATATAAAAGGGAGTCTTCTCCTCTCTTTTCCTCTAAGTCTTCTAATTGTGATCAAGCATTCTCAAAACTATCTTAAAGTGTGATTCAAGAAAGCTAAGGAGAAATATTTCAAGCAAGAATTCATCCATTCAAGCACCCATTTTTCATGAAGGATATCTATTGGAGGCCATTGAAGGATTCAAGCTACATGATGCCCTTTTAGTGATCTCTCCATCCACCTTCTTCCAAGCCTATTCCAAATTCAAGAACCCATTCAAGACTTGGTATTGGAGATCTAAAAGCAAGAGATTGAAGACATCCTACCATTCTACATTCTACATATTTGATGCATACAAACTTGTGGACTCAAGGATTCGAATCCTCCACAAGGGATTTTACAAGCAAGGTGAATTCGTGCATTTACTTTGTTTATCTTTATGCAATTTAAATTACATATATTTGAGATTAATTCAAAAACTAGGGTTTGACCAAGGCAAACCCCTCCTCCAAAAAAACAATCCTCTTTTTCTTTTAGGTACAAGTTTGGGACTGTAGATATGGACACAGATCTGGATACCCTTTTTGGCTTTCTGTCGGGCTCCGTGAATAGATTTTGTCAGACCTGTGCAGGTCAAGGTCGACATTTTTGGGTCAAGGTTGACATTTGTGGGTAAAGGTAAACCTTTTTCATAAGATGACATCAGAATGGAAAAATAATTCTAGGTTTTGCTCATCTCTGCATTTTGGTTTCGAATCATACTTTAGTTTTTCTAGAAACAGTCTACAGACCTTAGAAAACAACATTCTTTGATTTGCAATTCTTTAAGGTTAGTAAATTTCTCCTATTTCATTAATTACTTTCATATATGATATCTATACATATAATTAACATAATTTAAGATATCCTTCTTGTTATTTTCTTTTCCAAATAGTTGATTCATTTGTGCATTAGCCCTTCCTTTGGGTTGATCAACTTGGATCTTCCATTTGTACATTTGGGAATAGAAGAGGAACATCTTATCTTCTCCCTAATCACAATTACAATATACAATCAATCAAATTCAATTAAATGTAAAGTAGGGTAAAGGAACTCAACACACTTTAAGAAAATCAAACAAGAATTAACAAATAATCTCCTTACCCCTTTCCACCACTTTACATTTTGGTGAACCCGTGATAGACAACTCTTTCTTTTTTGTGTTAGATTTACATTGTTTATGTTAGATCTTGCATGTTCTTTCAAATTACATTTAAGTTAAATAGTTCAACATTTTGTGTTAGTTCATTTACATTGTATTGGTGTATGAGCTTTACTACCTCTAGCCCTACTTATAGTATCCCGGTTAGAAGAAGTCGTAGACTTATGGGTTCCTTTGATCCTGAGTCTTCCTCTACTTTCCTTAGGATCCTGGATGATGATTTGATAACTCATGATTCCAATCCTTCCATGGAGCATAACTCTTCTCACTCATCTCATGATGAAGATGACACTTTAAGAGTTCCTCCTGAACAAGTGCAAAACCTTTCAACCGAACTTGATAAAATGGGAAATTGGCTCATCCAAGAAAACTATAATCAAGATTCTATCCAAGCTATAGAGGCTCTTAAGAAATTCCTCTATGATAATGATCAAGGTATTAATTTCTTATGTAGTATTACTCATCTTGTGAATTTGAATGTTAAACCTTTAGCTCAAGGGGCTAAAGAGTTAGGATTCACACCTATTGTCACTAGTGTAGGACCTTCTTCTGTACCTCTACCTAGTATTCCTACTTACACTCCTCCTTTGATAACAACTTCTCTCCCAAGCACACCTATCCCTGTGAGTGTTCCACTGGTATCTTTACCTACCTCACAACCTTCATATCATAGTGTGCCTTTTACTTATACTAATCCTCTTCCAACTATGGTTCCTAATGTTCCACCAGTTGTGTCTTC
>MU226216.1:175369-207242 GCA_018584345.1 Thuja plicata
ATCCACCTTCTTCCAAGCCTATTCCAAATTCAAGAACCCATTCAAGACTTGGTGTTGGAGATCTAAAAGCAAGAGATTAAAGACATCCTACCATTCTACATTCTACATATTTGTTGCATACATACTTGTGGACTCAAGGATTCGAATCCTCCACAAGGGATTTTACAAGCAAGGTGAATTCGTGCATTTAATTTGTTTATCTTTATGCAATTTCAATTACATATATTTGAGGTTAATTCAAAAACTAGGGTTTGACCAAGGCAAACCCTTCCCCCCCAAAAAAACAATCCTCTTTTTCTTGCAGGTATAGGTTTGAGACTGTATATTTGGACACAGATCTGGATACCCTTTTCGGCTTTCTGTCGGGCTTCGTGAACAAATTATATGTCAGACCTATGCAGGTCAAGGTCGACATTATTGGGTCAAGGTTGACATTTGTGGGTCAAGGTCAACCTTTTTCATAAGAAAACATCAGAATGGAAAAATATTTCTGGGTTTTGTTCTTCTCTGCATTCTAGTTCCAGATCATACTTCAGCTTTTCCAAAAATAGTCTACAGTCCTCAGAAAATAGCATTCTTTGATCTGTAATTCTTGAAGGTTAGTACATTTCTCCTATTTCTTCAATTACTATCATATATCATATCTATGCATGTAATTAACATAATTTAAGATATCCTTCTTATTATTCTCTTTTCCAAATAGTTGATTCATTTGTGCATGAGCCCTTCCTTTGGGTTGATCAACTTGGATCTTCCATTTGTGCATTTGGGAATAGAAGAGGAACATCTTATCTTCTCCCTAATCACAATTACAATATACAATCAATCAAATTCAATTAAATGTAAAGTAGGGTTAAGGAACTCAACACACTTTAAGCAAATCAAGCAACAATTAACAAATAATCTCCTTACCCCTTTCTACCACTTTACAATAAGGTATGATTTACCCCACTTGATTTGTCTTCTTTGGTCAGCTTACATCCGGTAGCCATAGGTGTTCCAACTAGTTTGGAATCTTCCATATTGAATATCTTTAGCACTTCCTTGATGTATTTGGGCTTAGTGATATACATGTCTGTGTCTTGTTGAAGAATCTATAGACCAAGAAATAATTTGATCTCTCCAAACATAGACATTTCAAACTCTTTCTCATTTCATTAGAAAATGATTTGCATAACATTTCATTTCCCCCAAAAATGATATCATCAACAAAGATTTCAGCAATCAGAATATTACCATTGGTATCTTCTTTTAAGTACAAATTGCTATTTTCACTTATTCTAACAAATTTAATGTTAATGAGATATGACTAAAGTATTTCATACTAGACTCTCGAGGCTTGTTTCAATCCATACAAGGATTTATGTAGTCTACATACCATGTTTCTCTTGTCTGGATCAACAAACCCTTCTGGTTGTTCAATGTATACCTATTCTTCCAGTATTCCATTTAGGAATGCAAATTTGACATCCATCTGGTATACCTTGAATCCTTTAAATGTAGCATAAGAAAGTAAGATTATAACTCCTTATAGTCTAGCAATGGGTGCAAATGTTTCTCCATATTCAATTCCTTCTTCTTGTGCATACCCCTTGCATACTAACCTTGCTTTGTTTCTTGTGACTTCTCCATTCTCATTCAGCTTGTTTCTAAATATCCATTTGGTATTGATGACATTCTTGTCATTTGGTCTTGGTACTATTTTCCATGTATTGTTCTTCTCAATCTTCTCTATTTCTTTTTTCATTGCACTGACCCATTCTTCCTTCTCAAGTGCAGTGTTAACAGATTTAGGCTCAAAATCACAAAGTAAACATCTAGTATTTAGTGACTTACTTCTTTTTCTTGTTCCATCCTTCTTGTCTCCTATGATTTGATTTTGTGGATGATGTCTTCTAACATACTTGGCAAGTTTTGGTTCAACTCTATGTTCATCAGTCTGATCATCTTCTTGACCTTTGTTCTATTCTCCACTGTTCGAAACTTCATCTTGAGGATTTTCCTAATTTTTGGTAATTTCACCTTGATGCTCAAGTGCAATGTTTTGTTTCTCGGGAGCGATACACTATTGCTCGAGTAGAGTGTTAGGTTCTGTATAAACAAACCTGTTGTAGTCCTCTGGCTATATTTTGCTTTCCTTATCATTCTTTTCTGGAAATTCATCTATTTTTACATTTGCACTTTCAATGATTTTGTTAGATGACTTGTTTAGAAACTTATAGGCCTTACTTTTGGTTGAGTACCCTAAAAAGATACCCTCTTCACTTTTGGAGTCAAGTTTTCCATTTCTATCATCCTTCAAAATATAACATTGACTACCAAAGATTCTGAAGTAACTTACATTGGGTGTATGACCATACCAGAGCTCACAGGGTTTCTTCTTTGTGTCCTTCAATTATACATTTTTCAATGTATAGATAGTAGTACTAACAGCCTCCCTCCAAAAATTTTGAGTGATGCATTTCTCAATCATCAATGTTCTTGCACAGTTAACAATTGATCTATTTCTCCTCTCAGCAATTCCATTTTGCTGTGGTGTTCTTGGTGCAAAAATATCTTTTAATTCCATGCTCATTACAATAGTTAGTGAAATCATCTAAAGTTAATTCCCCTCCTCTATCTGACCTTAAGCATTTCAATTTCTTTTCACTTTGTTTTTCTACCATAGCTTTATACCATTTAAACATCTTGAATGCTTCATATTTATCTTTTAGGAACATTATTATCATCATTCTAGAATAGTCATCAAAAAAGAGAATAAAATACATATCTCCATAGTAGCTCTTTGTCCTCATCGGTCCACATAGATCTGTATGGACTAATTCTATAATTGCATTATATGTATGGGCTTTACTCTTGAAACTAGACTTTGTCATTTTAGCTTTTTGACAATTCTTGCACATGCTATGCTTGGGATTAGTCATGCTCGGTAAGCCCCTGACATTCCTCTTGTTTCTTATCCTTATCATGTTTTCAAAGTTCACATGACACAACCTTTTGTGCCACAATGATATGTCTTCATTTCTAGCCATCAAACAAGTTGTGTTAGTGTCATCAAGGTAGAAAAGGTTACCTTTTGTCTTCTCACTGGTACCAATAAATCTTCTTGATTCATTGAAGATTTGTGCCTTCTTATTCTCAAATGCTATTCTGTGACCTGAATTGTTCAGCTATGAAACACTTAACAAATTATAATTCAATCCTTTTATCCAGTAAGAATTTTCACATTTGAATAGGTTATTCAACATTGTAGTCCTCTTACTTTCAACTAGAGACAAGGTGTATCATTTTCCATTCTCACTGAGCCACCATTAAAGTATTCAAAAGTCTCAAACTTTTTTTTATCACCAGTCATATGGTGAGTGCAGCCGCTATCTATGATCTAGACATTATTCTTACTAACTTTAGATATGAGTGTAGTTTCTACATACCTTCCTTAATCTTCATCTGAATCATCCTTCATGGCTACACATACCATCTTGATGTCTTCTTTTGATTTGGTGTCAGTGTCATTAGCTCTATTCTTAGCTAGGTAACAAGCTCTCTTCCCTTTGTCTGTGTAGTCTCGGGTATCTCTCTTGTCAGGTTTTCAATTGCTTCGGTAATCTCTATTAGCACCTCTATCAAATTTCTTCTCATATGATCTATCATTACTTTTGTCATCTTTTCTGCTTTTTGAACATCTTGCAACAAAGTGTCAATCTCTTTAAAATTAAAACATACAAGTGGTATTTTACCTTTGTATTTACCTTTTCCTCTCTGCAATCTTCTTGCCATTAGTGCTTCAATCTCATCAAGTCCTTCCTCCTCATTATCACTTTCACTATCATTTATAATAGCTTGTCTATGACTTGAATTTGTTATTTTAAAAGAAGATTTGAATGCAAATTCTATAGATGGTAAGACACTATTATCAAAGTTATTCATCTCAAATGAAATCAGTCTACCGATAAAATTATCTAGAGTAACTGTATTGTTTGGAATTTCTCTCATTTATTGAATATTAGAAACTCTAATAGCATATATAGGTAGTAAAATTCTTAAAATTTTACTTAACAGTGTCTCCTCTTGAAGTACACCTCCAACTCCTCGGATAGCATTGACTACCTCTTTGATTCTGCATCTATACTGAGTGATTTTTTCTCCTTCTTTCATTCTTATGTCATCAAACCTCCCTCTTAGGCTTTCTCCCTTGGCTCTTAGTACATTAATATCTCCTCCATGTAACAACTTCAATTTATCCCATATTTTCTTTGCAGAGGTGCAGGTTTTGACATCTTCAAACTCAACATCAGAGAGTGATGAGGTAAGTTCTATCATCATGCAATTACTCTCATGCTTTTCTCTTAATTGCTCAAAAGTATGAGGTCCTTTAGGCAACACATATTCAGTATCAAGGTATTGAGTAACATCATTGACAATAACTTAGAGGTAGAGACTTATTATTCTTTTCCATGATGTGAAGTTGTCTTTATTAAACTTACACACATCTCATCTATTCATCTTGTGATCTTTTACTTTGAGTTGTTAAACTCCCTTTCTAAGTGCACAAGCTCTGATAACAATTGTTAGTAATAACTAAGAGGGGGGGGGTGAATTAGTGGCCTCAAAAATATTCCATTAATCAACACAAAAACTTAGTACCATAATATTAAGCCTCTAGTTATCTTCAGTCCTATAAGATGAATGCCTCCAAATACTATAATCAAATTACTATTGCTCGAAATGCTTTGGAAAACCTTCTACTGTATGTTTACCGAATACAAGTCTGTAAATTTACCGAAAGACAGTAAATTATCTATAGTATACCAATCAATCTAGTTAAGCTATGTGTAATGAAAAACACTAAAGTAATGACTCATAAACACAATGACCCGTAACCCAAAATTTTCACTCTTCTGAAGTGAGCTCAGTTAAGAGCCAACCCTGTTAAAGGTTACAAACACACTATTAGGTGTGACCTTGTTATAGGATTTAAAAGTTTAGTCTTTCACTGGATATCGGGCATCTCAATGCTACCTTCCTTGATCATACACTCACTTGGCCTATTAATAGGTATCTGGCATCTCATGCTATCTTCATGATCAAAATTTTTGATACTCCTTGGGATGTATCTCAATAAAGAAAGGATCTTTCAATCCCGCTTGATTAAGAGACTTTCTAAATCAATGGTTAAACTGAAACAATATGATTTGTTCACATACAACTTATAGTTGCATATTTTCAGATCTATTGTAAGCTCATAAAACTATTCTAATCAATATATCTATTTTTACACCTTTTCTCCACTTTGATTCTGCTCGTTGATGTTGTGCTATGTTGCTCATTGTCTGTAGAAAATATTAGCTCTTTCCTCACCTTGATTGATCAAGACTATATGAATTTGTTCTTCATCAGTTTCTCTTCAGGATCCTCTTTTCCATTCATTCACCCACCACAATTCATAATGAATTGAGTTGTCTCTTTATAAACATGATATCACAGTTGTTAGGTTCTTGATTTTCTTGATCTTGGCGTGATCCACAATCTTAGCCAATTTGATTTAAAGAAAAAATCATGTTTTATCTCATAGAAATATTCTTTCCAACTAGACAAAACAACTTTAAATCCACTACTTATCTCTGGCTTTATCTTGTCAATGAAAACAATGATAAGTACTAGTTAAGTATATATTTAGCTCTGCCACCTAGATATTTGGTCATTTCAGAACTCTAGTTAATTTTAGTGTTTAACTCTTTGATAGCTTCGATCAACACTCCAATTCTCCTTGGGATTCTCTATCAGTTTACACTATGTATCAGGCCATTGGTTATGCTTGTGATTCTACTTGTCGGTAAATATTGTCATTGTTTTTGCTTAGGCATCACTGTGACTTGACTTTTGGTTATCTCTATCGGTCGGTTTCCACTGTCTGTTTGTGTTTGAAGTCACATACTGAATGCTTGTCTTTTATGCATTACTGAGATCATAATATTTATCTCTCTGGTTTTTTGAATTATTTGAAACTTTTATTATAACCAATATGATTATATCTGTTGACATCAATGACAATACATTTCATTAACTAATTTAATGTCCCACATTATCTTTTCTACATTTCGGTGATCAACTTAACATCTTCAAACATTTAATCAGTTACATATCATCATAAAAGTAGACTAGACAGATGAAATTCTATGAACATCTGATCAAATGGCATGGTGAAGGAGATGAAGTGGCCACTTCGATCAAGGAGACAAAGTTTAAGAAGTTGGGAATTGATTCCAACTTTCTAAATCCAAGGACGGGTTGAAAACTTTTATTTGGGAAGAATGGTGTAGGAGCACCTAGGCTAATCCCTAATATCAAATTTTCATGTGGCTTGTAATGACCTTAGTCAAGTCAGTAGTGTTTACTTTAGGCCTTAGAAAGTCTTGCAAGTTTGTCCCTAGGTGGATTTGACTAGGATCAATCCAACATAGTGGTTTTATGTTTTGAGTGTGTTTAGTGGTTTTTTAGCCAAAATGGGATTTTGGGGTCTAAAATACTAGAAGGATTAGAAAGGGTTATTTTTGGGTGTAATATTTTCTCTATGATGTTTTTACGTAATTTTAGATAAGTTAGAGTTCATAGAATTAAGTTAGATGCAAAAATCAAAAAGTTGTCAAAATGTTGCATGACAAGATTTGTAACTTTTGAAAGTTGCATGACAACATTTGGAGTATTGGATTCCTATCGATGTGGGGTGATGGGTAGTTGGTGTAACTACCTATAGTCATGGTAAAATCATATTTAGACATGAAGGATCCCATTTCATGAGGTGTGATGATGTAATGTGAGATTTTGAATTATCAAAGAAGCTTTGTTTTACTATTTTTGCTCATAGTCGACTACTTTTGTGTATGTGTGTTGATAGATGGATTGAATAGTGAGAGCCAGTGTTACATTCATGTAGTAGGGATAGTTGTGAGAACTTGTTTTTTAGATTACAATTTTCTGTGAGTTCATTAGATTTGATTTGTAAATTGTTTTGTTAGTTGCACAGTTGTTGTTGTTGTTGACAGGGCAGATTTGAGAAAAAATGGCTCCCCCATAGAATCCAACTGTGAATTTCATCATGGTCTGGGTGAATATTATAGGGGATCCCTTATATAGTGTATATATGAGTGTTGGAGTCTAGGAGAGAGAGGTAGCTATTTTTAAAGGTAGTCCCTAGGCAAGTCCTATGCACTTGGTTGGGTGTTTGCTAGAGTTCTAATGGTTTAAATGATTGTAGGGGAATGATTCAGAGAATGGAACCAAGAATAGATTCACAAGGATAGAGGTCCTATAGATACCTCCTAGAAAAATTAGGCATTGACCAATCTAGAAAGATACATTTCTAATTAGAAATCATCATACTACACAAAAATAGCCCTATTAGCCCTTAATTCTAGGGACCTACTATATGGAGACCCTTGAACCCTAAGACCACCAAAATATTTAATGTCTTTGAAAAGGGTGTCAGCTCATCCAATTTTTTGGGGGGTTATTTGGGAAAATTGTGAAAGAAGTGTGAAAAACTCATTGATTAGGGCTAATTGACCTATTAGGCCGGCCTAAAAGACCAAATCCATTGATTGTCTTGAGGTCATTTCGGAAAGTATTGATGCCCTAACCAAATGGGACCATATGGAGTTAAATAAGCTCTTAAACATTGAATACACCCCATGCAACACCTTTGACTGAAGAGAAGTTGGAAATTCACTTGGAGTCTTCTAAGAAGGAGTAAGGGATTGAAGAGCACTTTGTTTATAGGTACCTCAAGGTGAAGCACAAAGGTTACCAACTCATATAGTGGTGTTGGAGAATTCCTAGGATAGATAAGAAAGGACTTGAATGATCCTAGAATAGAGGGTAGGATCTTGTGAAGGATAGGAGAAGGAAGTTTCCTAGATAGGCTTGTGCAAGCACACCTTGAGAGTACCTATAACAAGACTATAACCATAGTGGCAATGCCAATGAGGATCCATGGTGCAGGAGCACCTAGGCGATCCTCAAAGCCCTCAATTTTTGGCTTGTATATGACCTTATCTAAGATAGAGTGTGTGTTTAAGCTTGACCCTAGAGGGCCATGCAAGATTTTTTACTAGGGGGATAGATAGTTAGTATCTAATCCGACCTAGTATAGTTAGGTTTCTTTATTGCAAGTTTGGTCTAAATGGGAAATATGGCCTAAATGTGTCCTAGACCGTAGAATAGAAGGAAAGATTTTTTTATAGGCATTTATGAGGTTGGTTCATTTATATATAGGGGTTAGAGGCCCTAAAAGATATGGAGGAGACATAAATGCAAAGATGCCAAAAGTTGCTCAAAAGTTGTCATGAAAACATTTGCAATTTTGCAAATGTTGCATGCAACTTGAAAACTTTGGATTTCCCTCATTGTAGGAGTGGGAAAGTAATGAAACAAGCCTAGAAACAAGGATAAATCATATTAAGGATGTATTGGAATCATTTCCTGAGCCATGAGTCTTTGTAAGCAAGTTTTCAATAGTGAAAACTGACTGCAATTCTGTGTTAATGATATTTTTGAGTATTTTGTGTTACAAAGAATTTTAGCAGATTGAATCTTAAGATCCAACTATGGATTAATGTAGAGGGGTGTGTTCTAAGAACTTTTAATTTATGGTGTGAGTCATTTTGAATTATTTTTCTATCTATAGAAAAATAATCCTAAACTAAGTAGTTTGCTTGTGTGATTCAGGATAAGTTTTCTTTCATGGCTCCCCCATGAAATTCAATCGTGGAAAACATAAAAGGTTGAAATAACTGCTTAGGGGAGCCAATGTACATATTTTATATAGAGGTAGGAAGTTATGAGAGATGTTTTACTATTTAAAAGGTCATGTCCTAGGCGAGTTAGGACAACCCAGTTAGGAGCATGACATGGATAAATCCATTTGCAGAGATAAGGGAGTGTAATGGAGGACTAAACCAAGTGTGATATTAAAGTTATTAGGGTCTCATAGGTCCCTAGTGTCGAGTTCAGAGCTTAGCCAGTCTATCTAAATTGATTTTAGAGGATAAATTAGAGAGTTTCTAGTAGAGAGTCAAAATAGGCCTAAAAGCCTTACTTTCTAGGACAGTGATGTATGGAAAAATTGGGAGCCTTAGACATTAGAAATATTTTAGGTGTTCCAAAAGGGTATCTAGATCCCTAATTCAATTTTGGGTTTGTGAGAAATTTTTTAGAGTTAATCCAGAAAAACCCTCAGGATAGGGCTAATAGGATCATTAGGCATAAAAGGACAATTTGAAGGCAAATAGTGAACTCGACCAAATTGGGTTCAAATACTTATGGGATTGGAATTGAATGGATGTAGAATGGACATTCAAAGACTATACATGGCCCTTGTTGCAAGAGAGAAGTTGGTATTGTATCATCTTAAAATGGAAGCACTTCCATGTTGAGAATGTTTAGTCCTGCTTTGGGGATGTTTTTGACCTCCATCATATCATCTTTCCATTTATGTATCATCTCCTACTTTTGTGCCTATTCAGGACCCTGATTGGGCCTCTTCGGGCACCTTTTACTCCACCTGGCATGTTTTCCAGGGGTTCTTGCCCCATGGGTCAAGGTCGACCTCGACCTTGACCTAGGTCGAGGTCGACCTCAACCATGACCTAGGTCAAGGTCGACCTCGACCATGACCTAGGTAAGGGTCAACCTCGACCCTAACCAGGGTCCCCCTTTTAAATCTGGGAACTTATCGGCAGTTGGGGGTCATCCAAAAGTCATTTCCTGCTTCTGAGTTGGCTGTTTCAGGATCCAAAGCGGTGATTCCTAAATTATATTTAACTTAGGTCCTCTCATAGGTGTAAATTCTTTAATGGGAATTTAATTCTCCTATGTCAGCCTCCTTAGAACATTGTGCTCTAGTTTCTTATAAAAGGGAGCCTTCTTCTCTCATTTTCTCTAATCATTATCAAGTAATAAGCGATATTGAGCAAGAAAAAGTCTTCTAATCGTGACCAAGCATCCATTATTCTCAAGCTTCCAAGGTGTTCAAGTCTTCTTCTCAAGAATTTAATTTCTCCATTTAAGATCAAGGATTCAAGTTTTCAAGCCTTTGAAGGGATTAGGTTCAAGCATTCAAGATTCATCATTCAAACCCTAGATCTAGCCATCATGGTGGTGTGATCTTCCTTCAAGATCCTTTGTTCATCCTAAAGATTCTTTCATCTTCTCTTAAAGGTGGATTTCAAGCATACAATCATGGATTTTTATGGTCTTTATTGAGTCCAAACTTTCATACTTACATACTTGCTTACATTTGTATTACAATTGCATATCTATTAAATATCATAGTTTCATTCTTAGATTCAATTATACTACTTGCTAGCATTCTATACTTTATTTATTTCAAGGTTAATTCCTAAATCGGGGTTTGACTAAGGCAAACCCCTTCCCCCCAACAAAAAAACCTCTTTTTCTTGCAGGTACAAGTTCAGGACTACATATTTGGACTCTAATTTGGATACCCTTTTCAACTTTCTGTCGGGCTCCGCAAACAGATTCTTTGTCAGACCTGTGCATGTCAAGGTCAACATTATTGGGTTAGGGTTGAGATTTGTGGGTCAAGGTCAACCTTTTTCATAAGATGGAGTTAGATCGGAAAATGATTTCTAGGTTTTGTTCGTCTCTACATTCCAGTTCCGAATCATACTTCAGTTTTTCTAGAAATAGAGTACAGACCTTAGAAAACAACATTCTTTGATATGAAATTATTTAAAGTTAGTACATTTCTCCTATTTCTTTAATTAATGTCATATATCATATCTATATAATCAATTAACAGAATTTAAGATCTTCTTCTCTTATCTCATTTCCAAATGGTTCATTCACTTGTGCATTAATCCCTCTTTTGGGTTGATCAACTTGGATCTTTCGTTTGTACATTTGAGGATAAAAAAGGAATATCTTATCTTCTTCTTCCTCGTAATCATATTTAAATACAAACACAATTTAAATTTAAAGGTTAGGGAAATACACAATAAAACCCTAATAAAACTAAATAAACACAAAAGGAAGACTTTTCTTCCTTTACATTTTGGTGAACCCGCGATAGACAACTTCTTCTCTTTGGTGTTAGATTTACATCTTAGATTAAAATTTGCATTTATAAATGAAAAAACAAAAATAAATATACAAAAACTCTTCTTGCATTTCATTTATTATGAAGATCTTTTGGTGTATGGCTATTTTTCTCATTATTCTTCTCTTAGCATCTCTTTATATTACTTATGATGTGTATGATACTATCCTCCATCTTATTACATTTCTCACTCTTCATGGTGTGCTTGCTTATGCCATTATGAGATTGACCAATAATAGTCTCCCTACTTTTAAAACTTCTATTAAGGATGTGTGTAATGGACTCATTACTCTTTTGGATTATGTGAAGAATTTGGTAGATGATACACCATTTCCTAATCTTCCTCCTAGCCTTCCTAATCCAATTCCTAATACTCCTACTCCTATTCTTCCATCTTCCATCCCTAGTTCTTCTCACACTTTTGTTAAGGCTCAAACTATGGTACAAGATGAGGATGTGCAAGAATTCCTAGATTTACCTTCTCCTTCTTATCCGATCCATGATGCTATTAAGAGAAACTCCCAAGAAACTTCTCCTAAAACCATCATTCCACCTTACACAACATTTTCTCATGAACACAATAATAAATCACCTCCTATAGAAGCTTTGCAAGATATATACACTACCAGATACACTATGGTTGATAAACAAGGTTATAAGGGTTTAGGGCTTGGTGTTAATGAACATGGAATTAAAAACCTGATTCATGTGTCTCCTAAACAAAATATACATGGTATAGGCTTCCCGCCTTCTCAATTTGAGGTAGCTAATCTTAACTATTGTCCTCCTTTTCATATTCTTCTTCCAACACCTACCTTAGATCACCCTGATACTCCTCAAGATGTGGCTAAAAAGGTGTATGTCCAGTTAATGAATTCCAAGAAAGAAATATTCAAACCCATTCTGAGAAACACTCTCTCTAAATATAAATGTCCTTTTCATTATAGTAATAAACATTTACTTTTTGATTGTGTGCATTTCAAGCTATATGTTAGAGAAAGAGCTGCTTTGGGAATTATATCTCATTCCCGTACACGATTACAATTTCTTCATATTTTTGATATAGGGCATTCCCCTCATTCTTCTACAAGTTAGATTGCATTTCTCCTCTTGTCTATTCACTGGGGGGCAAGAGGAATCTTATTCCAGTCTTCTAGGATCCATTTTACTCTCAGCATATCTTTTGTGTTGAGTTTAATTGGTTATTCTTTCTATATTATATCCCTATAAATCATCAATGATATCTTTTCTAAAACATTTTCTTTGTAACAATATCTCTTGTGTATGAAATCTCTTGATATAAATTGATATATCCCTTGCCTTCACACCTGGGGGGCAAGGTATTTTCTTTTTTCCTCTATCTAAGGAGCTACTTTCCTTAGCTTAGTGGCATGTGTTTATCTTACAACATTATTTCTTTATAAAGATTTGTGTTTTGACTAATGATACCCTCTTATATGAGAGGTGATAGTCCTAGGTCATCACCTCTTCTTTATTTTGTAAACTATGTTTTTGAAAAACTCTTGCTCTTGTTTTGGGTTTGAGTTTGTTTCCTTCATCCGAAGATTCCTCTTCCTCTTGATTACAGGGGGATTTTTGATTGAATCTTTGTTCCCTCTTTTCTTTAGAAGATGAAATTTTATCCTAAGAAATCCTTTAGGGTAGGGATCTTGCTGATAAGATCTCTTCCCTTTTGAAGATCCTATTTCCATAAGTGACATATCCACTTCACGATTATCTATGTTCTTGTATGTAAGGGTCAAGGCTCTTCACTGAGAATATGGTATACATTGTTGTTAAGCTAGATATCTCCTTACCTTGTGAAGTAGGTATCCTCTTTTCTCTTCCTTATCCTACCTAGTGGGTAGTCATGATAAGGAGGGGGGAATATATAGGGTCTCCCTTGTACTATAGTCTACATTTATTTACATTTTGCAGCATACTAAATCCTCAGAAGGTAACGCACATATGTTGCTAAATCCTGAAGGGACACACATTTTTACTTTTATGTTTTCTAAATCCTCAGAAGGTAACGCACATAAAGTTGCTAAATCCTGAAGAGATACGCACCCTTTTTATTTTTATGATATGCTAAATCCTTGGAAGGTAACACACATAAAGCTGCTAAATCCTCAAGAGATACGCACCCTTTTTATTTTTATGATATGCTAAATCCTTGAAAGGTAATGCACATAAGTTGCTAAATCTTGAATGGACACGCATTTTATATTCCATAGTGATACAAGAATGTAGATCTATGGATATTTTCAAAATCCATCAGAAGGCACACTTACAATTACAAGCATAGTTTATAGGTGAACCTATTGGGCTCTCCCTCCTTGGTGATTCATGGTAAGGTGGGCATCTTACTAGGCAAGGTAATCACTTTTTCTTTTCTCTCTTTTCGCTTTCATGCTAGTAGTATTAGATCATGAAGCTATGTTATCTATAGTATTTCTCTGGTCTTGCTTTTGTAGTTATGTATGTTTTCTATGATTGATTTCTCTTTACTTTCATATCTTTATGTATGTATGTTGAGTTAGAATCCTTTGTCTAAGGACTCATGTCCTTGACATAGTGATGTTCTACTTTGTTTCAATCCACCGGTGTATTTATTCTAACTTTACCGTGAGCATGTTCGATTTACATACTCTCGCTAAAGTGGGGGCTTAATGTATCATCTTAAAATGGAAGAACTTCCATGTTGAGAATGTTTAGCCCTCCTTTGGGGATTTTTTTTACCTCCATCATATCATCTTTCCATTTCTGCATCATCTCCTACTTGTGTGCCTGTTCAGGATCCCGATTGGGCCTCTCTGGGCACCTTTTACCCCACTAGCATGTTTTCCAGGGGTTATGGCCCCTTGGGTCAAGGTTGACCTTGACCTTGACCTAAGTCAAGCTGGACCTCAACCTTGACCTACGTCACTATTGACCTTGACCTTGACTAGGGTCCCCCTTTCAAATCTAGGAGCTTGTCGGCTGTCGGGGGTCATCCAAACATCATTTCCCACTTCCGGGTCGGTTGTTCCGGGTTCCGAGGTGGTGATTCCTAAATTATATTTAACTTAGGTCCTTTCCTAGGGGTAAAGTCTTTAATTGGAATTTAATTCTCCTATGTCAGCCTCCTTATAAAATTGTACCCTAGTTTCATATAAAAGGGAGCCTTATTCTCTCATTTTCTCTAACCATTATCAAGTAATAAATGATATTGAGCAAGAAAAAGTCTTCTAATTGTGACCAAGCATCCATTATTCTCAAGCTTCCAAGGTGTTAAAGTCTTCTTCTCAAGCATTTAAGTTCTCCATTGAAGATCAAGGATTCAATTTTTCAAGCCTTTGAAGGGATTAGGTTCAAGCATTCATGATTCATCATTCAAACCCTAGATCTAGCCATCATGGTGGTGTGATCTTCCTTCAAGATCCTTTGCACATCCTCAAGACTCTTTCATCTTCTCTTCAATGTGGATTTCAAGCATAAAATCATGGAGGTTTATGCTCTTTATTGAGTCCAAAATTTCATACTTACATACTTGCTTACATTTGAATTACAATTGCATATCTATTAAATATCATAGTTTCATTCTTAGATTCAATTCTACTACTTGCTAGCATTCTATACTTTATTTATTTCAAGGTTAATTCCTGAATTGGGGTTTGAATAAGGCAAAAACCTCCCCCCCCCAACAAAAAAACCTCTTTTTCTTGTAGGTACAGGTTCAGGACTATGGATTTGGACTCAGATCTGTATACCCTTTTCGGCTTTCTGTCGGGCTCCGTGAACAGATTCTCTGTTGAACCTATGTAGGTCAAGGTCAACATTATTGGGTCAGGGTTGACATTTTTGGTTCAATGTTGACCTTTTTCATAAGACAGATTCATATTGGAAAAAGATTTTTAGGTTTTGTTCATCTCTGCATTCCAGTTCCAGATCATACTTCAGTTTTTTGAGAAATAGAGTATAGAACTCAGAAAACAACATTCTTTAATTTGCAATTATTTAAGATTAGTACATTTCTCCTATTTCTTTAATTACTATCATATATCATATCTATATAATCAATTAACATAATTTAAGATCTTATTCTCTTATCTCATTTCCAAATGGTTGATTCACTTGTGCATAAATCCCTTTTTTGGGTTGATCAACTTGGATCTTTCATTTGTGCATTTGAGGATAAAAGAGGAATATCTTATCTTCTTCTTCCTCATAATAATATTTCAATACAAACACAATTTAAATGAAAATATTATGGAAATACACAATCAAACCCTAATAAAACTAAATAAAACAAAAGAAATATTTTTCTTCCTTTACATGTATGAAGGATTTAGCATTGAAATTTCTCAAGCCATAGAGAGCATTGAGTCTAAACTATGAGATAGTTGTCCCTTAGAGTGAAATACAAAATTTAGGACTCCTAAAGAAGAGATAGGAGTGGTCTTAGGTCCAGTACCTAGAGAATATAGAGTTCCTAAAGAGCTATTGGGATCATAAGTGGACTAGAAAGAGAAAAATATAGTCTAGAGAATTTGTGTAAGGACACTCACAAGGTCACTTCTATCAGATTGGTATCAAAGCCTCTTTGATTAGGCTTGTGGTTAATGTTACAACTAGAGGAATCCATTGGAGAGTCAACAATGGTGACTAATTTTGAATTACCAAAGAAGTTGGAAGAAAAAGAGGAGGGGAGAAAATTACTTCGAGATAGGCTTGCTCAATTGGAGGGAAAAGTGGATGAAGTTGATGTTTAGGAAGATGAAGTGAAGGATAGAATGGAAGGGAAAGGCAAAGAGATTTCCCTTGAAGATTAAGTACCTGAAGTGGATCCTATCCTTCAAGAGGAACCATTTATGAAATCCCTAAAGGCTATGAGTGGTAAGTCATTGGAAGGAGTTCCCATTTTCAGTGGTAAAATGGAACCAGAAGTAGTCCTTGATTGGATAGAAGGAATAGAGAACCATTTTGAGTGTGATGGAATCACAGAGGCTCAAAAAGTGAAGCTTACTAAAGAAAGATTGAGAGGGTCTGATCTTACTTGGTGGAAGTTCATCCAAGATGAGAGAGAGAAGGAAGGGAAAAGACCCATTGCTTCATGGAAATCTATGGAAGCAAGAATAAGAGATGCTTACATCCCTGAGGATTATGAAATCCAGGTACACAAGAGAAGACAAGGTCTAAGACAAAAGGACCTAGATGTCAACTCATACACTGAAGAGTTTCTAAGACTTTGTATGAGGTTAAGGGTAGCAGAAGATGAGAAATTGAAAGTAGAAAGGTATCTTAATGGCCTCAAATGGACCATTCAAGATGAGATAAGTCGTTTGAATCCAGATACAGTTCATAAATGCCACCAAATTTCTATCAAGGTAGAGGATAAGTTGAAGAAAAAGAAAGACTCCAATACTTCAAGAGGAAGAAGTAGAGGAAGAGACACCAGAGGAAAAAGAATTGGTTATGGAGGAAGAAGCTCTAAAACTAAAGGATAATCAGAGACTAAGCTCACTGAAAAACATGAAGGAAAATTCAATAGAGGAGGAGGTACCAATCAGTTTTCCTGATTCATTGAAGATCTTTGCCTTCTTGTTTTCAAATGCTACTCTGTGACCTAAATTATTCAGCTGAGAAACACTCAACAGATTATAATTCAATCCTTTTACCCAACAAGCATTTTCACTTTTAATCAGGTTATTCAGCATTATTGTTCCTTTACCTTCAACTGGACAAGGTATATCATTTCCCATTCTTACTATACCACCATTATAATATTCAAAAGTGCTAAAATTTTCTTTGTCACTGGTCATATGGTGAGTGCAGCCACTATCTATAACCCAGATATCATTCTTACTAACCTTAGATATGAGTGCAGTTTCTTCATACCTTTCATCTTCTTTTGAATCATCCTTCACAGCTACAAATACCATCTCGATGTCATCATCAGGTTCAGCGTCAGTATCTTCATCTTTGCAAGCAGCTAGGTAGCTAGCCTTCTTGCCTTTATCCTTGTAGTCTTAGGTATCATTTCTTTTTGATTGTTGGTAACCTTTGTAATCTTTGTTATCACCTCTGTCATATTTCTTCTCAAAAGATTCGTCATTACATCTGTCATATTTTACCAACATGAAGTGTTATCACTGTAATCAGTTAGGACATCCAGTCTATAGGTGTCTAGAGAAGGGAAATACCTCTCAAGTAGGTGACACAAGAGTGAACTATGTTCATGAAGAGACAAGTGGAAATAAGAACCTTGAAGTGCCATTGGAATCTAAGGAGGGAGAAAACCTTATCATGAGGAGAACTCTGATAAAGGAACCAGTGAAGGAAGAAAGTAGTCAAAGGATAATACTGTTTAGAGTAAAGTGTAAAATGATGGGTAAGGTGTGTAGAGTCATCATAGACTTGGGATCAACTGACAACATAGTGTCAGAAGAGGTAGTCAATAAACTGAAAATGACGAGGATGCCCCACACCAATCCTTAAAAGGTCACTTGGCTAAACAAAGGACAACATGTCCTTGTTAATGAGAAAGCTTGGGTGGAATTATCCATTAGGAGATATAAGGATAATGTTTTGTGTGATGTCTTACCTATGGATGCATGTCATTTGCTCCTAGGTAGACCATGGAAATTTGACTGAATGGCTATGCATAATGGAGTGAAAAAGTCATACACCTTCAAGAAAGACAATGTGACATACAAAATCGAGTCACTACTGGAGGATGCAAAAGTAAAGTCTATTGGTCCCAATATCCTTATGATAAGTGAGAAAGAGTTTTTAGATGCTCTAGAAGAAGGAGAAGGAGTTGGATTTGCACTGGTGTTGAAGCCAAAAGATGTTGCAGACAAGACAGTGAAAAATACAGAGGTACCTAAAGAAATCCAAGAGACGTTGTAAAGGTATGAAGGTATAGTGAGTGATGGACAACCATCAACTCTCCCACCTAGGAGGTCAGTAAGCCACCAAATAGACCTAATCTCTGGAGCTACCCTACCCAAAAAGATAGCCTATAAAATGACTCCCCAATAGAATGAAGAGATTGCTAGACAAATCCAAGAACTTTTAGAACAAGGCCTTATAAGAAAGAGAATTAGCCCTTGTGTCATACCCACAGTCCTAACACCTAAGAAAGGGGGGACTTGGAGGTTATGTACTGACTCTAGAGAAATCAATAGGATTACCATTAGGTATAGGCTCCCTATCCCTAGGATAGAAGACCTAATGGACTATCTAGGAGGAGCTAGATACTTCACAAAAATAGACCTAAAGAGTGGTTATCACTAGATAAGGGTGAGTGAAGGGGATGAGTGGAAGAAAGCCTTCAAAACTACTGAAGGACTGTATGAATGGCTTGTCATGCCATTTGGCCTATCAAATTCCAAATCAACTTTTGTGAGGTTGATGAATGAGGTACTGAAAGACTACATTGGGAGGTTTGTAGTAGTTTACTTGGATGACATACTCGTCTTTAGTAGAACAAGAGAAGAGAATCTCAAACACTTGGAGATGGTATTTAAGAAGCTGCAAGATGAGAAATTGTTGATAAACTTAGAAAAGTGTGAATTCATCAAGATAGAGATGGTGTACCTTGGTTTTGTACTATCACAGGGTAACTTAAAAATGGATCCAAGAAAAGTTGAGGCCATCATCAACTGGCGTAATCCATGGACAAGCACTGAGGTAAGGAGCTTTCATGGTCTTGCACAATACTATAGAAATTTTATTAAACAGTTTAGTGCAATATGTGCTCCTATGTTAGATACAATTAAAGGAGGCATGAAGACAAAATTTGTTTGGAATGAGAAAGATACTAATGCTTTTGAGCTACTGAAAAAGAAGATTGCAACCCAACCAATTTTAGCGTTGCCAAGTTTTGAAAAATTGTTCACAGTGGAGTGTGATGCCAATAATGTGGCAATTGGAGTTGTCCTAATCCAGGAGGGAAGACCATTGGCTTTCTATTCAGAGAAGTTGAGTAAAGCTAAGAAGAAATATTCTTCTTATGACCTAGAGATGTATGCTTTGGTCCATTCATTGAGAAAATGGAGTCATTACCTATTGCCAAAGGAGTTCATTGTATATTCAGATAATCAAGCTTTGATTTTGTTGAGCTCACAAGATAAATTGAGTCATAAGCATATGAAGTGGGTTGAATACCTACAAGCATACACATTCAACATAAAACATAAGATAGGGTTGCAAAATAAAGTTGTAGATGCTTTGAGCAGGAGAGCATTGAACATTCAGGAGATTCAACTGCAGAGTATGGGAATTGACAACTTCAAGGACCTATATGATGAAGATGAGGACTTTGTAGACATTTATAAGGTATGTCAAAAGTATAAAAAACCAATTTCATAGTCAATACTCTGAATACACTTTACATTATGCTCTATTGTTTAAAGGGGGTCAGTTATGTGTCCCTAGGGAGTCTATTAGAGTGAATCTCATACAAGAGAAACATAATGGTGCACTTAGTGGCCATTTTGAGGTTAATAAAACTCAAGAGTTAGTCCAAAGATTCTATTTTTGGCCCAAGATGAACTTGCATGTGAAAAGATATGTTGAAGGTTGTGTTATTTGTCAGAAGGCCAAAGGAACATATACAAATGCAACCCTATATAAAACATTACCCATTCCAACCAGACCATGGGAATGCCTAAGCATGGACTTTGTGGTAGGTTTTGTAGACACCCAAAAATGGACAGGTTTGCAACTTTACATTAAAAACACTAATTTTCATCTATTAATTAATGGTTTTTTAATCATTAATTAATCATCTATTTTCCTCTAAATTCATTCCCCAAATCATCTAATCAAATTCCCAAAATTAATTAAATAATTAATTTTATTTAATTAATTAACCTTAATTGATTAATTACCATTAATTAATTAATTAATTAAACTCAATTTCCTATAGTTTAAATTCAAATATTTAAACTTACTAATTAAATTCTTCCAATTAAATTAATTTAATTTCATTCAATAAAGCAATTATAAAATAAAAATAATTCAATTATCTCACATGTTGAAAACTTTAATTAAACAAATGAATTAAATATTCATTTATCTTCAAAGAGATAACTCCAATCAGATCACATGGGTTACTCCACCCATCTCTCCAGTCCACATGGGTAACTTCACCCACCTCTCAAGTCCACATGGGGAACTTCACCCACCTCTTCAGTTCAAAAAGGTAACTCACAATTAGCTCTTCAGTCAACCAAACTTTGTCTCCTCTTTACAAATTGAAGAGATGGAGTTTACTGATGGCTTCTCCAGTTCCCTTTGATCTCAACCGTTCATCTCCCTATCTATGGGATTGATTTCAACCATTCATTTCATCCCCAATTCCTATATAATAAACCCTTGATAACCATTTGAAGGATCCATGATTTCAAGCTCTCGTGTGTCATTACTCCATCAGTTTGGTTCTAGCATTCAAGCCATCTTGCGATCACACACTTATTTCAATTAGCAAATTCTCAACACTTCTCAAGTCATAGGTGCTGCCCACACCAATACTGAGCATCAAAAACAATATTTTGGAAGGAGTAGAGCGAGACAATAGAAGCTTCAAGCATTTTGGGGTTTGCATTCACTTGTTTTCCTTTCTTTGCTTGTACATTTTATTGGTTATGCTTAAAGTTATTCATTTTAGTAGTATTTGTGTATTGTATTTAAATCATTTGTAAAATCTTTGCTACTAACCCTCGCCTTTGGAAAGCTTGGGAACCACGAATCATGAAAAGAGGCATACATTTTTGTGAACTTGACGTGAACTTTCAACCTGCATGAAATTTGGTCATATCTTTCAAACCGCATGGAATTATTTTATGAATTTTTTTTTATAGGTTGACGTTGATCTTAGGAGGCCCCAAACAAAATTCAGATTTTTCTGAGTTTTTTTTTTTATAATTTTTTTGTGATATTTCATAAAAAATCATTTTTGGGCACAAATCAGAGTTTCTTTTCAAGAAAATTACATTTTTGAAAATTTATTGAAATTATAGAGGGGTTTTATTCTCTGTGATTTTAATTTCTATGAAATTATTTTGCAAAAATAACAGATCTTTTCAAACTGGTCTTTTATGATAAAATGGGTCCCTAGGGCACAAATTAAGAAATTATGATCTAAATTTTTTTTTTCAAGTATCATTTGACATAAGAAAGCTACAATCCAAAATTTAGATTTTTTTGAATTTTGTACGATTGTTTTGAATTTTTTAATGATATTTCATAAAAATTTAATTTTGGACACATATTAGAAAATCTTATCAAAAATGTTACATTTTTGGAAAGGTATTGAAATTACAGAGGGGGTCTATTCTCTGTGATTTTAATTTATGTGAAATTATTTTGCAAAAATAACAGATCTTTTCAAATTGGTCTTTTATGATAAAATGGGTCCGTAGGGCACAAATTAAAGAATTATGATCTAAAATTTTGTTTGCAGGTATTATTTGGAATAAAAAAGATACAGTCCAAAATTCAGATTTTTTTGAATTTTTTACAATTTTTTATAATTTTTTTATGATATTTCATAAAAATTTAATTTTGGACACAAATCAGCATTTCTTATCAAAAAAGTTACATTTTTGGAAAGGTCTTGAAATTATACAAGGACT
This sequence comes from Thuja plicata, assembly GCA_018584345.1. Classification (NCBI taxonomy): domain Eukaryota; kingdom Viridiplantae; phylum Streptophyta; class Pinopsida; order Cupressales; family Cupressaceae; genus Thuja; species Thuja plicata. The sequence continues at coordinate 197,111 of MU226216.1, forward strand.
TTATTCTCTTTTATTTTATTTTTTCAGAGAAATATTTTCAAAAAAAGAAAGATCTTTGAAAAAGTTTTCTTTTTGTGTGTTCTTTCTTGATTTCTTGGGGATTGAGAAAATGACTAATGGCAAAGAGGATAATCAGATGCATACCAGGTGCTAGAGCATTAAGAGCTGCCAGAAGGAGAACCATCAAATATCAATCACAACAAAGGGCTATTCTCGCAATCATAGCTAAAGATCAAAGTGAAGCATACACGAGGTACATTGATTCAATTAAGAGATTCACAGGTAAGTATAAAGTCACCATTAATTTCAGCAATCTCAACAATCCTGGAGTTTCCAGATATTCTGTTATTTTGGATTGAAAGCTTTCATTTCTGAAGATACTAAAAACTTTCTTTGATAGGTACAAATCAAGGAGGCAAGATAACAATACAACTTAAAATTCATTCACTTTTCAATTTGGTTTTAAAAAGAATAGTGTTTGTCACACATCTCACATCTCACATTTCAAAATTGGGCTTAAAATTGATGTGGGGACTAAAATTGAACAAGGAAAAGAATTTCTCGATTTGGTGTATTAAAATTGAACAAGAAATCAACACCTACTTTTGGGCTTAAAACTAAACACTTGTGCTTTTGTGGTGGTGTAGCTTAGTTCACATTAAAATTTTTTGGAGCTTAATCGATTTACCTTGTGTCTTGAGTTTTGGGTGCACTTGCACAATCTGTTAGATTAAAAACCTTTATACTTTTTAGTAAGGCCTATCTGGGGAATGCACTTCTTCCTCAGAGAACGAACTTAAACCAGTAATATTTTTGATCGGTATATAAACAAGGTGCGAACCAAAGTTCCGTTTTATCTAGCCAAGCTCAGGTGAGGTGTGTTGATGATAGTCTGGATCAGGTGAATATCCCTAAGGAGCCAGCATGGTCAACTAGGCTCTTAAGTGAGTCACACACGTACAAACTGATTGGATAGATGCTATGGACCCTTACTACAACCTTGATAATTAGAGGCCAACCCATTTTTATCTTTGAACAGATACCTTATTATAGTGCAAGGGGTTGTATAATTTCACCCCAAAGATTCCCAACATATGTGTCCCACGGTATTTGTGTAGTGAAAGAGATCTCCACTTCACAGCAACAATACCTAGAAATGGTAAAAACATGGGCACCTACATCATGGAACTTCGTGTCCTAGTAGTGTGACAATTATTGTGTGAGCTAACGGATATTCAAGCATTGGGCCTATAACATTGTATTATGAAGCCATTGACCTAGATTAATCTCATTGTTCATTGTTGAGACCTTGTGATAACCTTGTAGCTTGAAAAAGTTGTAGAACATACATAGTATCAGTCTTCATTCTTCAAAAACACACTGTCTATCGTGCTTGTTTCCTTGATCAATTTCTAAAAATGCAAAACAAAACATCCAAACTGTCAAAACAAGTCAAATGTGTTAAAGTCTAAGGTTGTCAACGTCAACTGTCTTGCAAATCATAAGCATTCCTCCAAAATATCGAAATTGTCAAGAAGTGATACCCATCTTTTAGTCTTTTTTTGAGACTATTCCTCTTTTACCACAATTGCCCGCATTGTGCCGCAATTGAAGGAAGATGGCCATAGTTTAACTATTTATTGCCGAAATTGAATTGTTTATTACCGTAATCGGCGATAACGTATCGCAATCGACTATAGACTTTACCACAATCGGTGGAGTTTTCCCACACTTGACCTGAGATATTTTACACCTGTTTTAAACCTAAAAACCTTGAGAGAACTCTTTATTTGGTGTCCAAAACTAGTGTCTATTCCAGGAAAATGCAAAGAACATTGTGTGAATCTCTAAACATTAAAGATCATCCCTTCTCTGAAAAGCATGATTATTGTCAAAAACATTGTTAGTTCAAAATCTCAGACTTGAAATACCTTGATCTCATCATATCAAATATCATCATCTTTATTAAAGTGACTTTTTCCAAGGCAAAGGTTGACAAATCTTATCTTTTTACATCATCACCACTTTGAGATCAAGATATATCAAAATCTGTTCTTAGAATTACCCTTGTCCAAAACATAACTCAAACTTCCTTAGAAAGGATATTCTTCTTTGTTTTCTTTATATCACTTGTTTTAGTTACAAAATCTGGACCACACTATGTGTCAAACACCTCATGGAGTGCCTTAAACAAGGTCAAAATCTAGAACACAACTTGATGATTCATATATCAATAGAATCCCTGCTTGGGAAATAAAGAGAGAAGACGACCTCTTGGTAAACACCAGTTCTACTTTGTTCTTTGAACAACCCCATGGGGAAGATCTTTTCCAAAATCTCATAGAAGAGGAACTAGAGGATATAGAGAAAGATGCTTATTCCACACAAGTAGTTGATTTTGTTGTAGAGAGGAATCCCGAACACTTCTTAGCCATGCTGATAAAGAAGGGAGTCAAACTCCCCACTGAACTCAGTGTATCAACCATATGGACTAAAAACCCTCTCGTAGGTCAAAACACTACTCAACCTCCTTAGGTACTTCCTATTGTCTCTCAAATCTTCCCACCATTGGTATTACCCACGTTGACACAGACGATACCTACTCAAACCAACGACACAAACCATGCCAGAACATCTTCCACTCAAAGCATGATAGGCTCATAACTGAGTGCACCTGTGGTTACTAGTATGCTCTCACCTTCGGTCACATGGCCAAGGAAATCAATCTCTCAAGCTATGCCTTCCATCACACCAAACACCAACTATTTTGAAACTATGTCGATGTTGTAGTCAACTCATACTAGTCTTGGGATCAACACCTCATGCCCACATGGATCCATGCTTGCAGGTATGACTTACGGTCAATTCCTGCCCAAGGGTACACCTTTGCCCATTCTGACATCAATCCAACCTCTGCAACAACAACCCTAGCTTTAGTTGCCTCAAGACCAACCTCCACAACAACAACCCCAACTTCAGTTTCCTAAAATCCAACCCCAGCAATAGCAACCCAAGCTTAAGTTTCCTCAAAGCCAACCTCCGCAACAACAACCCCAGATTTAGTTGCCTCAATTCCAACCTTAGCAAACACAACCCCAGCTTTAACCCCAACCTTAGTAGCAACAATATCAATTCCAATAGTATCAACCCTAGTTTCAATCACAACAGCATTCCCAATCCCAATACCAAATGCATCAAAACCCACAATGGGCTACTAATGTGCCCCCATTTCAAAAGCACTGGGTGGGAAATCAATATCAAGTCCCCAGGATGAAATCCTATGTTCCTACTCAAGGAACATAGAGGCGCAACCTCATACCCACTATAGCACAGAGGAATGTCCTCACACACCAACCTCAATATCAAATGGACATGTTAATGCAACAAATGCAAACCCTTCAAACCTAAATGATGGATATGCAAAATCAGGGGCAAACTAAATCCTACACCATAGAAGATTTATACCCATACCCCTTTGAACATTCTCTCCACATGTCTTCATTCCCAAATCACTTCTCGGTACCAAAATTTGATAAATATAGGGGCAATACCAACCCTATTGAACATATCTGAGAGTTTTTTGCTATTTGTGTCAAAGTTTCCCATGATGAAACATATTTAATGCGACTATTCCCACAAAGCTTAGCCAAAACAACAATGGAATGGTTCTCACATTTACGTCATGGCATTCAGTCTTGGGGTGAACAAGCTGAAAAGTTCATAGCTCACTTCCATCATAACATCAAGCACAAGGTCAGCATCAAGGACCTTTGTGATATCAAATAGAAGGATGGAGAGTCTTTTGTGAAGTTCCTACAGAGATGGAGGAATACGAAAAACCGCATAACATATGATGTGCCCGAACAAGATCTAATAGTCATGTTTGTTGACAATCTAATTCCAGACATGTCATTCACAAAAGAATTACAGTTAGCTCCAAACTTCACACAACTCATTGAATGAGGAATTTTTTGTGAGAAGAACTTAGTCAAACAAGGAATCCTTGCAGATCCAACACAAACGAATACACACAAAAATGCAACAGAAAAAGATAAGTGGTGGAACAAAAACAAAAATGTCACTAGCGATGGTGTCATTGATGTGAAGATAGTCAAGTACGCACAACCTAAGGTGTCATTGCAAGGTGCACCTATGGCCAACCAACAACCCACAAGGCCCACTCAACAAGAATACACCCAAAACCAACCTCCCCCTGTACAAGTTGTTGCTGTGTCAAACAATCAACATCAGAATCAACACAGACAATAGTTTCAATTCCAGCAACGATATTTCACACCATTAGGAGAGCTGATAGAATCAGATTTATGCAAATTGATACAATCAAACACTATCACTCTCCCCAAAATTAGGGAATTTGAACAAGATGCAAACAAACCAAGGTGGTATAATGAAAAAGACTTCTGCGAGTTTCATCGGGTGAAAGGGCACAAAATGTCTAACTATTTCTGTTTGAAACACGCTATCCAAGATCTAATTGACACAGGGGCCATCGATGTGACAAATATCCAAACCAAAGGCACAACTGATCACACTATCTTCAATGATACCTTTCGTGATCACAACAAGGGAAAAGCTTTCGGGTCTAGTGGATAGACAAAACAAGTCAACTATACATATGCCAACAGTGATAATGTTATTAATTGCCTCAATCCTTCAGATAGCCATGTGGCTACAATCACTATCAAAGACCAAGGTAACAAATGTGTTGTAACAATGCATCATGCCAGAGTCATCTTGCAAGGAGTACCATCCCCATCTACTGTATCTACGTATCCTAAAGCAAACTCAGATCCACAGCCAAGCATAGTGGATCAACTAAAGCACACACCTACCTAGATCTTCACATTTGACCTATTGCGCATATCTCCACAGCATAAACTGGCACTTGACCAAGCCTTTCAGAATGTAGCTGTCCCAAGGGACATAACACCTGAGAGCTTCCAAATGATGGTTAACCATATAGTTTCTAACAAACATGCCACATTCATAGACCGTGATGTGCCACCGCATAAACCCCTACATAATGATCCTTTACACTTAATGGTCCAGGTCCACAAAATTGTTATCCGTAGGGTCCTTGTTGATGGTGTAGTTGGTTAAACATCTGTACTTTAAAGTTAATCAAGATATTGGGCTATTCAGAATCAAGCATTGATGTCACAAGGAGAATAAATATCAAAGCTTATGATGAAGAGGAAAGGTCCTCTAAAGGTATTATCATTCTACTTATCCGTATTGGTCCATTGATAAAAAACACTCCCTTCCAGATCCTAGATCTTGAGTTAGGATAGAACATGTGTTAAAATAATAAGAGAAATACATAGAGAAACAAGAAATGTTTAATTCAATGAGCAGGAGATGGGAGATTTACCATGAATTAGCACAAAATGAGGAGCATTCACCAAAGAAAAAACAACAAGGAGACAAGATTTTGGAAGGGGGAAAAGCATGAAAAAACCCCCGTGAATAAATATGAATGGGAAAATTTCCAAGAGAGAGAGAGAGAGAGAGAGAGAGCCAAGCTCATACAAATGAGTCACTTGAAGTGACGAAGTGCTACAACTAGTGCATATGTTAGAAATGAGAAGAAACATCTCTTAAGTAGAGATGGAAGAAGGAGTTGAAGTGTAACTCCCATGTGCATGTGAGCCACATTCATAAAGTGTGTGCCACTTGTGATGATTCCTCTTAGGGAGGGATCTAAGGGATACCTTGGTTTATCCCAATTAAATAATACAACCAAGGGATTAAAAATTACATAAAATGAATCACCTACGTAATGCAAGTAAAGATTAATTTCTAACACCCCCCTTTAATCTTTACTTGGGCTTTTACAAAAATCTGCAACTTGATTTTCTCGTAGTAGTGGAGGTAAATTTGCTTGTCTTCACATTGTGTTAATATGAGGTGATGGTGAATAGATATATGTTTCATTCTTGAAATAGGAGTCCTTTGAGTATTGCAATACATAGGTTTGGGTGTTTGTGGAGATAGGCCCAAATGTTCAAGTACACATTGAGATTGATCATAGTTTCTTCTCCAAGAAATATCACCTGAAAAAAGATAATAACCACAAGTGGATCTCCCATAATTGGGATCTCCCTTTAGATATGAATTAGTAAAATCTGATAAAGTAAAAATAGATTGAGAATCATTAAATACATCATTCATTTCATAAAGAGATTTTGTAAACCAAATGGAATCATCACTAGATGCATAATCAAAAGTAGATCTAGTATAATCACCATCAATAATATTACCATTATCAGAATGAGGAAGATTAGAGTTTAGGGAAGGAGGTTGGTCCTCCATATTAACTATGTGAGTGTCATAAAATTCATAATCCACTTTGGAACAAATAGGAACATCATCTATAACGTCATAGTGCGGTGTAGAGTTTTGGTGAGTTTGAAATGTGGTCTCCAATACGTGCCAAGCCTGATCAGCCTCAGTACAATCGGTGATAAGGTGATATAAATCTGGATGTAATGAGAATCCAAGTAGTCCAAATGCTTCCTCATATTTAAACTGCCAGGCATCCTTGTTAGCCTGAGGAGTGGAAGAAGTCGGTTTCAAATTAGGTGAAGACACAATATCCAAAAGGTGTCGAAAGTTTAAAAAATCAGACATGTGCAGTCTCCAAGTAGAATAATTTGAACTTGTAAGTTTAAGATCCAGCAGTAATGATGTCATGATCAAATTTAACTGAAATGATGTTAAATACAAGTTGCAAGATATAATGAAGAATCCAAAAAACTAATTTAACGTGATTAGTAAATATCAATATGCAAGAATATTTAACAATTAAAAAAAATTAAAATTTTGTTAAATGAAACAAATTTTAATAGCAATAAAATTATGAATTGGTAGTTCAAATAAGTTTATAATGAAAAAATGAATACAGGATTCAACTGATATTAAAAGATATAAAGAGAAAAATTTGTATGAGAGATTAAACTTTTGTGTTAAAATTTTTGGTTATAAAGATTAATTTTATTGAATTTTGATAAAAGAAATTGAATAAAAGGTTAAAGAAGGGAGAGTATAAGGATAATCCTGCAAAAACAAAAAATGAAATGATATAATGAATAAGAAAATGGTATAATATGAATATGAAAGAGAACGATAATTTAAAAAAAAACAAAAAACTATAAGATTGAGAACTAAATCTATTTTAAAAGATTGACTAAATATAATATAAAACTAAATCTATTTGATTTTTTTTTTTTAAATTAAGGAAAACTAAATTTATTTAAAGATTTTAAAATAAAACTAAATGTAAAACACGATCTAAAACTAACTCTAATTTAAATCTAAAACTAAATCTAAAACTAAATCTAAAAGATAACTAATATCGTTGTTTTAAATAATATAACCAATATAAAATAAAACTAAATCTGATTTAAATCTAAAAACTAAATCTAAAAGATAAAACTTAAATTTAATCAAATATTAAACTAAATCTATAGAAATGACAACTAAAAAATTATGATAAAGTTAAATCTAAATCTACTTTAAACTTAATCTAATTAAAATAAACTATAAGATTTAATAACTAAATCTATTGAAAGATATCGATTAATTAAAACTAAGATTAAGTTAAAAAAAAAACTAAATCTATTTAAAAGAAATAAACTAAATCTAATTTTAAAAACTAAATCTAAAAAGGATTAATCTAAGAAATTAAAACTAAAACTCTATAAACAAAATATAATTTAAAAACTAAAAAATTTAAAACTAAAACTATTTTAAATATATCGACAAACTAAAAAAAACTATGATAAGATTAAAACTTAAATGAAAGATAAAGGACGACTAACTACATATATGATTAAAGAAATATTAACAAAAACTATGATAATGATAAAACTAAAAACTAAAGAAAAAACAACAAAGAGGGAGGTGAGGGTGCCTCTGCGCTATATAGCGGCTTCCACGCAATACAGACCTCGATTTTGCTTTGCTTTGCTTTCAGGAGGTCAAAAATCTCTTACACTTCTTTACTTCAAGTGCGAAGTTGGAATCTCAAACGTTGGTCTTTTAGGATTGGAAATATGAGTGTGCAAGTAGAGGAGTATGGGAACCGACCTATGGACCAGTTGAAGATGACAGAACTGAGAGAGGAGCTTAAGAGGCGGAAAAAATCTACCGATGGTTTGAAGGCGGATATGGTTAGAAGGCTAGAGGAAGCCTTGCGCAACGAGGCAGAAGAAAATACTGGTCCACAAACGGACTCTAATGCATTTGATACCAAGACGCCACAGAGGACTTATCACTCACAAAGTCACAAGAGCAACGAGGAATTCGCTACTGATGTGAAAAACCAAAACCCCAGTGTCCAAAACATGGATATCAATATTAAGAAAACTGAGAACAGCGATCACAAGGAAGATCAAAGCATCCCCAATCCAGCGAGGATTTTTCTTTGATGGGAGAAATTTTCATTAATAACTTGGAGCCAAGACAGTAAAGGTTTCTTTTACAGTTGGTATCTAGCTCCTAAAGAATGAGAACTAGATGTAGGAACATAAACAAATATCAACCTTAATCATCGATTGTTTTACCACTTCTTGGGTACGGAGCAATCTGAAGATATTTTATGCATGAAAGAATCACATAAAAAAATGAGTTACCAAGAGAGTATTGTGCAGTTAGATTAGTCAGTTACCAAGAGAGTTAAAATGAATAAGTCAGATTATTTCTAAAATAAGAGAGTTGCAGAGAGCAATAATGAACTTCTTACACAAGTAAAAAAAGAATAGCTAAAGTTAGATAAGTTTCAGCAACCTATAAAAAACTGCAGGCATATAATTATGAAGTGTCAGAATAGCAGCACTGAAGAAGTATAAACAAGAAATCTACCTCTTAAACAAACTATTAAAAGAATCCTAGCACAAAAAATCTGTTAAACTATTAATGTACTCCCAAGAAAAAATGATTTTAATATAATTCAAACAAGACAAATTATGAGGAAGCGTTAACAAGAGAGACATTACAAGAATTAACAGCATGCACAAATATAACTTTGAAACTCGATGAAGGACCAGAAAAAAAGACCGCACCACATTTCTTGAGGGGAAATATCAGCTTGCACAAAAACTTATCAAATTTTCATCCTCTGTCATAGAACAAGGAAGGTGCCCAATAGCCAAGGGCAAACTAGCAGTGGTCGAGGTTTAGCAGAGAGCGTATATACATGACCTTTTTTGCGGTCTCCCTCTATTGTACTGCTCGAAATGGATCAATGGCAATGGGGAAGTATCTGTTGTTGTTGTTGGTCGTGGGATATGTTGGCCTCCTTGCTAGGGGAGATGCTAAGTTTGAATCCCAAGAGCCCCTAACAGTTGCAGAAGAAACACCCGATTCTGCGCGGTTGCAGGAGTTGGAGAATCTCAAGCATGAAGTAAAGAACCTTGAAACTTGAAGTATTGAAACGTGCTAAGGTAAAGGATATAGTTAAAAAAATGATGCATGTGACAAAAAAAGAAAAAAAAAACACTGAATTGTTAGCCGTGTATGATTTTAAACTTCCAAAGTAAAAAAAAGCAAGCATTTATATACAGAACGTTTAAATACAGATTTAAATACATTAAGTATAAGAGATAGATTTAAAACATTCAATGGCGATTCAAGCACATTCTATGGTAAAACTTCTGATAGATATAGATTGAAAATGATTTTTCATATAGATTTAAGCTGCAGAAAAAAGCGATAATAAATAGATTAAAAAAACTATAGAAACTTGCTGAGGTAAAGAAAATAACGTCAATACTCTCTCAAGAGTCTCCGATATTTGAGTGCTCCAAGATATGGTAGTTCCTTCACCTGAAAACTCAATCAAAGATTAAACAAACCTGCTCTGATACCATGTTAAAATAATAAGAGAAATACATAGAGAAATAGGAAATGTTTAATTCAATGAGCAGGAGATAGGTGATTTACCATGAATTAGCACAAAACAAGGAGCATTCACCAAAGAAAAAACAACAAGACAAGATTTTGGAAGGGGGAAAAGCATGAAAAAACCCTCGTGAATAAATATGAATGGGCAAATTTCCAAGAATGAGAGAGAGAGAGAGAGAGAGAGAGAGAGAGAGAGAGAGAGAGAGAG
>MU226216.1:220386-263322 GCA_018584345.1 Thuja plicata
ATATTCATTTATCTTCAAAGAGATAACTCCAATCAGATCACATGGGTTACTCCACCCATCTCTCCAGTCCACATGGGTAACTTCACCCACCTCTCCAGTCCACATGGGTAACTTCACCCACCTCTCCTGTCCACATGGGTAACATCACCCACCTCTTCAGTTCAAAAAGGTAACTCACAATTAGCTCTTCAGTCAACCAAACTCTGTCTCCTCTTAACAAATTGAAGAGGTGGAGTTTACTAATGGCTTCTCCAGTTCCCTTTGATCTCAACCGTTCATCTCCCTATCTCTGGGATTGATCTCAACCGTTCATTTCATCCCCAATTCCTATATAATAAACCCTTCATAACCATTTGAAGGATCCAAGATTTCAAGCTCTCATGCACCATTACTCTGTCAGTTTGGTACTAGCATTCAAGTCATCTTGTGATCACACACCCATTTCAATTAGCAAACTCTCGACACTTCTCAAGTCATAGACGGTGCCCAAACCAATACTGAGCACCAACAACTGCATTTCAGAAGGAGTAGAGAGAGATAATAGAAGCTTCAAGCACTTTGGGGTTTGAATTCATTTGTTTTCCATTCTTTGCTTGTACATTTTATTGGTTATGCTTCAAGTTATTCATTTTAGTAGTATTTGTGTATTGGGTTTATATCATTTGTAAAATATTTGCTACTAACCCTCGCCTTTGGAAAGTTTGGGAACCACGAATCATGAAAAGTGGTGTACAGGTTTTCCCAAGACTAGACAAGGAATGGACAATGTCTATGTGATTGTAGATAGATTCAGTAAAATGGCTCACTTTGTGCCATGCAAGACAAAAAATGATGCCTGTAAAATAGCTTCTTTATTCTTCAAGGAAGTTGTTAGGATTCATGGTTTACCATTGAGTAAAGTGTCTGACAGAGACACCAAGTTTATGAGACACTTTTAGAAGACTCTTTGGCAGAAGTTGGGCACCAACTTATCATTTGGATCTACCTACCATCCTCAGTCAAATGGTCAGATAGAGGTAGTAAATAGGAGCTTTGGAAATCTCCTTAGATGTTTGACAAAGGAGTATGGTCAGACATGGGACCAACTCACTGCACAAGTAGAATATGCTTATAATGACACTATTAATAGGACCACAGGGAAAAGTCCTTTTGAAATTGTCTATGGAATTCATCCTAGAGGCATTCATGAACTCAGAGAACTCAAGGATGGAACTAAAGGAAGTGGATATGCTGAGGATTTTTCATTTGCTACATGCAAGAGCTTCATGAAATAGTCAAGAAGGCTCACACTGAGAATACAGAGAAGATCAAGACTAAAGTGGATGAGAGAAGAAGGGATGTCCAATTAAAGATTGGAGATCTAGTAATGGTTCATCTTAATAAGGCAAGACTTCATAAAGGAACACCTCATAAACTTTAGATGAGGAGAATTGGTCCATGTGTCATCCTAGACAAGTATGGAGCCAATGCTTACAAGGTATAACGTCTAGAGGATATGGGTTTATCACCAGTATTCAATGTTGCACTCTTGGTACTGTACAAAGTCCCAAACCCTGATGCTGATTAGAGTCTAACTAAAGTAATACAAGAGGTGGAAGAACTACAATTTCCATCTACACCAACCAAAAAAGCAGATAGCATTCTAGATTCTAGAGTCTGCAAGAAGACCAGAAAGAAGGAGTATAAAGAACACTTGGTAAAATGGCAAGGAAAAACTGATGCAGATGTAGTATGGATCAGGGAAATTGAGTTTAAGAAGTTGGGTGTGGATCTCAACTTGCTCAATCCAAGGCCGGATTGAAGTCTTTTTTTTAGGGGAGGATGGTGTGGGAGAACCTAGGCAATCCTCAAAGCCCTTAAGTTTTGGCTTGTATTCGACCTTAGACAAGTTATATTTTGTGTTTAAATTGGACCTTAGAAGGTCATGCAAGATGTGTTACTAAGGGGATAGATAGTTAGTATCTAATCCAACCTAGTATAGTTAGGTTTCTTTATTGCAATTTTGGTCTAAATGGGAAATATGGCCTAAATGTGTCCTAGACCCTAGCATAGAAGGAAATATGTTTTTCTAGGCATTTATGAGGTTGGTTCATCGATCTATAGGGGTTAGAGGCCCTAAAAGATCAGGAGGATACATAAATGCAAAGATGGCAAAAGTTGCTCAAAAGTTGTCATGACAACATTTGCAATTTTGCAAATGTTGCATGCAACTAGACAAATTTGGATTCCCCTCATGTTAGGAGTGGAAAAGTAATGAACCAAGCCTAGAAACAAGGAGGAATCATCTTAATTATGTATTGGACTCATTTCTTGAGGTATGAGTTTTTGTAAGCAAGTTTTGAATAGTGAAAAGTGACTGCAATTCTGTGTTAATGATATTTTTGAGTATTTGGTGTTACAAAGAATTTTAGTGGATTTAATCTTATGATCCAACTATGGATTCATGTAGAGAGGTTTTCTCTAAGAACTTTTCAATTAGGGTGTGAGTCATTTTGACTTATTTTTCTATCTGTGGAAAAATAACCATAAACTAGGTAGTCTACTGGTGTGATTCAAGGTAACTTTGCTTTCATGGTTCCCCCATGAAATTAAACCATGGAAAACATAAAAGGTTGAATGAAATGCTTAGGGGAGCCATTTTACATAGTTTATATAGAGGTAGGAAGTCAGGAGAGATTCTTTACTATTTATAAGGTCATGCCCTAGGTGAGTTAGGACAACCCGGTTAGGAGCATGACAGGGATAAATCCATTTGTAGAGACAAGAAAGTGCAATGGAGGACTGAGCCAAGCATGGTCATAGAGTTATTAGGGTCTCATAGGTCCCTAGTGTCAAGCTTAGAGCTTATCCAATCTATATGGATTTATTTTTAAGGAGAAATCAAAGAGTTACTAGTAGAGAGCCAAAATAGGCCTAGAAGCCCTACTTTCTAGGACAATGATGTATGGAAAACTTGGGAGCCTTAGACCTTAGAAATATTTTATGTCTTCCAAAAGGGTATCTGGATCCTTGATTATATTTTGGGGTTGTGGGAAAGTTTTTAGAGTTAATCAAGAAAAACCCTCGGGATAGGGCTAATAGGATCATTACGCCTAATAGGACAATTTGAAGGCAAATAGTGAGCTCGACAAAATTGGGCTTGAAGAATTATGAGATTTGAATTGAATGGATGTAGAATAGACATTCCAAGAATATACATGGCTCTTGTTTCAAGAGAGAAGTTGGTATGAAGGATTTATCATTGAAATTCTTCAAGCCATAGAGAGCATTGAGACTAAACAATTAGATAGTTGTCCCTTGGAGTGAAACACAAAATTGAAGACTCTTAAAGAAGAGATAGGAGTGGTATTATGTCCAGTACCTAGAGACTAGAGAGGTACTAAAGAGCTATTGGGATCCCAAGTGGACTAGAAAGAGAAAAATCTAGTCTAGAGCATTTGTGTAAGCACACTCACAAGGTTACTTCTATCAATCCACCTACTGACCACTTTATAGCTACAGAGAGGGAGGCACAACGTAAGGACCCTTCAGTGTGTGCAGAACATTGGTCATTGTATTTTGGCCTTGTGGATGTTGAGTTTAACATGATGACTGTGGGTTAAATAGATTTGTTGACGCATGATGATTTAACTTCCATGCCATCGCATTTGGTTACTGTTTTTAATTCATCACTAGTGTGACTTGTGCCGACTAGCCATGTTGCAAATGTAGAGTTGAGCCTAGATGAGCCTTAAAAAAAATTGATTCCTTGAATGATAAGATCGAGGCTAGGGAGTCTCAGTACTATCAGGTGCCACCATATACACAGGTAAATCTTATTTTTAATGTTACAAACAAAATTTGCAAATATTTATAGCATGTAAATTTACTTTTTTTTTTTTTAAATTTGATTGATATGATATCATGTGTGTTATATATATGATTTTTTCTCTAGGGGAGATGTCACTTCTTACTCCTTCGTTGAGGTCTTATCATGTATGTCATCAGAACTCACTTGATGATGACATCATTAGTGGACAAGTGAGCTTTAAATTTATTCATGTGTACATGTACAATTTATATCACTTTATATATATTAATTTCTTAGATATATGTAATTTATATCACTTTCTTTGTACAGGGTTCGACACATCCTTCGCAACATGATAGTCACTTTTGGGACCTCTTAGTGAGGAGTCATCATGATGAGTCCCAGGTTGTCAATCCATCTAGCTAGTACATAGAAAATTTCATCTTTGTTCTAGAGACACTTTAAATGTTTTTGATCTACACACATTATGTATTTGATGTTTTCTTTTGTCTGTAGACTCTAGGTCCGATTGACATGTTACATTTGATATTGTTGATCTATTTTTTTATGATTGACATGTTACATTTGATATTATTTGATTTGTAGAATTTTGACCTATGTTTGATGATTTACATGTTACTTTTGATATTATTTGATCTATAGACTTTTTATAGATATTTTTGATGATTGATATGTTATTTAATTGATTTATGTTTGATTCAATTAAATATTTGATCTATGATTTAATGATCTAGTTTATATATGTGATCACGTTGGGCAATATTTGATATCTCAGTGATAATCTAGATATTCAGTTGCAACATCCTCTAGCAGGACCTTAGGTGACATCTATAGTGTAGTCAGTATCCCTTCTGTTTCCATCCTAGAGGGACTCACAAGAGAGATGGAAATAGTTACATTGACTAGTTTTGTTGAGGATTATCTAGATGCTTATGCATTTATAGCAGCAGACCATGATATCCCAATATCAGATCTTAGAGCTCATGTGGGTACTATCAAATATGCTCAGCCACATCCTTCTCATCACCTAGACGGTGGCCATAGTGGCAGTGCCCATGAGGATCCACCTACCAACCACTCTATTGATACATAAGAAGAGGCACAACATACAAACCCTTCAGTGAGCGTAGTGCACCAGTCCTCTAATGTTGGCCTTGAGGATGTTGACTTCAGCATGATGACTATAGGTTAAATAGATTCTTGACACATGTTGATTCAACTTCAATGCCATCATATTTGGTTAGTGCACTACATTCATCATTAGTGAGGCATGTGTCGAATAGTCATGTTGCAGATATAGAGTTGAGCCTAGATGAGGCCCAACAAAATATTGATGCCTTGGTTGACACAATAGACACTATGGAGTGTGAGTACTATTAGGCACCACCATATACATAGTTATATCTTATTTTTACTGTTAAAAACTAAATTGGCAAACTTTCATAGCATGTAAATTTACTTTTTAAAATTCTATTGATATGATATCATGTGTGTTGTATATATGATTTTTTCTAGGAGGAGATGTGTCTTGTTACTCCTTCATTGAGGTCTGATTGTGTATGTCATTAGGACTCACTTCATGATGAAATTAGTAGAGATAGGTGAGCTTTAAATTTATTGATGTGTACATGTACAATTTATACCACTTTAGATATATTAATTTCTTAGATACATGTAATTTATATCACTTTCCTTGTGCAGGGCTCGACATGTCCTTCACAACATGATAGTCACTCTGGGGTCCGCTTAGTGAGGATTCATCATGATGAGTCCTAGGTTGTCTATCCATCTAGCTAGTACATAGACATTTACATCCTTGTTCTAGAGATACTTTATATGTTTTTGATATACACACAATATGTATTTGATGTTATATTTTATCTATAGACTCTAGGTATAATTGACATGTTACATTTGATATTATTTAATCTGTAAACTTTTGATCTATTTTTTTTATGATTGATATGTTCAATTTGATATTATTTGATCTGTGTAATTTTGATCTATGTTTAATGATTGGCATATTACATTTGATATCATTTGATCTGTAGACTTTTGATCGATATGCTTAATGACTGAAATATTATTTTATTGCTCTATGTTTGATTCAATTAAATACTTGATCTATGATTTGATGATCTAATTTATATATGTCTAACATATAATTTATATGTTTGATGATCTAAGTTATATATTTGAGGAGATAATAACTATGCTTGATTAGATATGATTGATGTTTGACATGCTATACTTGATCTATGTTTGATGATCTAAAGTATATATGTTTGACATCATGTAATTTATATACATTTTCTGATCTAAGTTATATGTTTGAATTTATATGGTTGACATGTACAATTTATATCATACATTTTATGATGTAAGTTATATGTTTGAATTTATACGGTTGACATGTACAATTTATAACATACATTTCATTGTAGTTATTTCATCTAGGTTCCCCTTAAGACATGTCCTAATTAATCACCTATACAAACAAAGTATTACAATATCATGCATGTACATTCATTGAAATAAGTAATAAAAAATCTTCAAAAGACATAAATTCAAGTTTAGATAAGTATTAATATCATCTCCTTAAGACCTGTCCTAATGAATCAAATGTACAAACAAAGAATTGCAATTTCATGCATACATTTAAATTGAGATAAGTATTAAATCATCCCCTTAAGATGTGCAATGCACTTCAAATTGAAATAAGTATTAATATCACGTGTACATTCAAATTGAGATAAGTATTAAATCATCCCCTTAGGAAATGTCCTCATTAATCAAATTTACAAACAAAGTATTGCAATTTCATGCATGTACATTCATTAAGATAAGTAATAAACCATCTATTAGCACTGACAAATTTTCTGAAGTCTTGCTCATGTTTTCATGGTTTTTAGGCCCTATCCTTTGTTGGTTTGAAAAATCTTGGTCTTTTTATGGTCTTAAAACCCTAAAATCCTGAGTATTTTTTAAAATCAAATTACTTTTTGGGTCACTTAAGTCACTTTTAGTCCATGTGTTTTAATGGCATCGTCAGTGGAGCAATCACTTTAACATTTCCTAAGTCCTAGCGGGACCTGCATTATTATTTTCTAAAGTTCCCAAGTCCCTCATGTGCCTTATGTCCTGTAGTTTACAGGCATGTTCCTTTTGATCCAATGGTAGGCGTTATGCCTTGATCGCGAGATGCATACATTTATTCTTCAAGGAATCAAGCCCAGGTGACACCTGTCCATCTTTAGATCATGGGGCCCTCTCTTCCTAAGTTAGTAGCGAGTTAAACTAAGTTAAAATCAAGACTCATCTCATGGTTTTTTCCATCTCTTAATCAGAAGATGAGTGCAGGATATCCCTTCAAGGAATCGTGACTGAGTGCCACGTGACTTTTGAGGGCTAGTCTATACTGGAAGGTGAGATAAAAAACCATCAGATCAATTTTCAATCAATGGTAGGCATAATGCCTTCATGCAAAGATGATCAGAAGTTATTCTTTAGGGCTTCATGACTTTATGACATGTGTAAAGTGGTTGGGCTCTGAGAAGACTATGCATCGATTGGTTTTGTTTTCATCAAATAGTGGGTATAAAGCCTTAAAGTTTAGATGATAGATTGTTATCATGAGGTACCCTAGGTCTACTATCTCACATTGTTTATGCGGAGGAAGAACCTAATGTTTTTATAGCTGAGCTCACAATGGTTAAGTGTCAAAAGGGACACAACTTTTTGGCGAGTAGTTAATAGATGAAGTGGTGATGTGGCAACTTGCTGGCAGCTAGGAGCTTATTTTGTGGGCTCACACTCAAGTGACATGGTTGAATGAGTGACAAGTATTAATAGGGTGTTATGGCATGATCCAATTCATGAAAGGTCTAGTCGGATTGTGGCATTGTAACTATGTGACATGTGGTGGGGTCTACCAATTAGGATGGTGAAGTGGTAGAGGTCCCAAGGAATAAGAGGGTTTAATGTGGTGGCAAGTGGTATCTTGTCACATAGTTCCGATGGTTAGAGGAGAGAGAAAGGAATGTTTAGAAGTTTGCGAGGTGTTTTCACGTGTCCTACCCAGAGCTAAAGAGAAAGGTAAGGGTTGATCAGATGTCATATGATCTAACAGTTTGTGCTATCCCATGAAGGAAATTTTATCCAAATTTACTCATTCCTAGATCATGCCTAGCCAACATGTGGCCATGTTGGATCATGGGTCCAGGATTTTGAAGGGTGATAAAGTGTTGTCAGATCATATATAATCTTGTGGTTCGTATGATGCCTTGATCTAGAGTTTATTAACAGATAAATTTCAAAGCATTGTGCCTCTATGATGTGTGTCATATGGTAGGCCATTATGAAACCAAAGGAACATAAAGGACGGTCAGATTAAGTTTAATTTTATGGATGGTGTGATATCGCTATGCAAAGGTGCTCATTTGTTATTATTTTCAAGTACATGCTTGGTTTCCATGTAGCACATAGTGGGTCCTACCCGGAGTCAAAGGTAAGTTAAAATAAGTTAGATCATTTTTTATCGGACGATGTGCGTGATGCCTCGAACATGAGATGTTGGTTGTTTATCTTTTGAGGCATCACACCTAGGTGATATCTATCAAGGTTAGTTAGCAAAGTCCATGTGGGGTAGTTGGCTTGTGGGTGATTTGAAAGAGATCGACGATGATTTTCTAAAGATAGATTATATTCTTTAATCTGGGTCGTAGATAGATATTTTGTAACCCTAGGTCAGTTGTCTGTCTCTTCTGCCTTAATGATGGGCATTGTTCTACAAAATCCCAAGGTATTTGGTAGATAAAATTCATTTTTACATAGAATGGAGTGTAGAAAAGGTTTCAACTTGATGGCATACAATTTTGGTGGTTGTGTCTAGATCAAATCAAATCTTTTTGTTGATCTTTTGGAGAAAGATCAGTCTCTATAAGGAAGGATTGTAGTAAATCAAATTTCATAGAAGGATAGATGTTAGATGGATATTATTTCCAGGGTTTCCTTCTTCTATAATCCCTTTATTTTCTCTCTGTCGAGGGTTCCAGTCCTTTTTGGTTCCACAGGATATAGAAGATTGCATTAGACTGTATCTAGAGAATAGAAAGTTTTAGAACTTTTTATTTTTATTGAAGTGGCATGCATTTTGAAATAGATTGATATAGAATTAGGATTCATCATACGTAATATAATCTTTCTCTGATTCAAGTCTCTCCTTGGTGCCTATCTCTTGAGTTGTGAATTCTCCAATTCATTGCATAGAGTTTGTCTGTGTATATGTTATTAGTCCTTAGTTTTTATCTAAGATCAAATAAAATAATAATTTTGATATGAGATAGGCTCATTTGGTTTGTCTACATAAGGATCTTATAAGTAGTAGTTGGTCTGAGATTATTTGTGTTTATGGATTTGAGTCCGGGACAACATTTCATTTCTATATTCTGCTTCTGAACTAGAAATATTGCCCAATGGATAAAGCACTGATCATAAATTAGTACATCCTTTGTTGATACATGTTTGATTGATTTGGCTATATTCTACAAAGTTAAATCAAAACTATTTATAATTTATTTCATGTTTTGTGGTTGTTGGTTGTGAGTCCTTCATGGTAATCAAGAGTCAATGAATGTATGGTTAATATT
The DNA here is from genome assembly GCA_018584345.1 of Thuja plicata. Taxonomy (NCBI): domain Eukaryota; kingdom Viridiplantae; phylum Streptophyta; class Pinopsida; order Cupressales; family Cupressaceae; genus Thuja; species Thuja plicata. The sequence goes on from MU226216.1 coordinate 229,846, forward strand.
TAGTACTTTCTTACCATAATTTGTTGTTTAAAATCCAGAGTTATAAAGAGTTGTAAAGAGTTATATGTTGAGTTGGATTAGGTGTACCTTCCTTGGTTTTGTAGAGCCAGAAGTGCAGAGGGAAGTATTGTCCCTATATTTGGTCTAGTTGCCTTAAATATCTTTCCATATTTGGAGCTAACCACTCTTAAAATCAATCTCAAGGTATATTGGTATATTTCAAAGCATAAACATTTTATAATACCAACAAAATGGTGAATCTACTGGGGAGAGTCATGTGCTACAAGATATAGAGTCATGTGCTAAAAATAAATATTCCTCTTACTTATAAAGTGAGTCTGAGTTTGCTTTGTCTGTCATTGCAATACTATCCAAGAAGTCCAAAGTTCCTAAAAGATATTCATATATTATCTCACAAGTGGTGAGTGGCAACTTCGAATTGTCTAATTATACTAGTGTGCAAGGTAAAAAAGGACTAATCATAAAGATGGACTTGCAGTGGAGATGAAGTAGATGTTTGGGCTCTTATGACTAAAGCATAGTCAAAAGAGGAGTTTATATGAGAGCCTATTAGGGGTGTTTTGTGAGTTTTATGGTTTTAAAGAACATTAGACTTGGGAAATATTTCTCAACTGATTCAAAATTTTCCTCTGCAAAGAGGTGGCAACTCTAATAAAGGTTTTTGGAAGGTAATGTGAAGGTGACTTCAGATCAGTATTTTTGCAACTATTACAACACATCCAGGTCTTTTATTTGTTAAGGTTATAAAATGTTTCCTTATTAAGTGGTTTTAGCAATAAGAAAAGGAACAAGGTGTGGATAGAGGTTTGCATGATTCAATATTAGAATTGCATTTTGCAAAATCAAGTGGAAGTGTCTATTAGTTGATATAAATGAAGCTAAGAGTCACAAGGTTCCAAGCGGATCCAATGTCTAAATTTGACACACAGCATGAGAGGATTAGTAGAGAAAAAGAAGCTAAGATAAGATAAGAGCTAATCAAGGTTGATCAATTAAGAAGGCAATTTCTGAACCATCAGGTAGTAAATTGTGTTGAAGAACCTAAGATGGTTGAAGAGGATGCAATAGTGTTTTCAATAAAAATGGTAGGAAGGAGGAGGATCAAATCAGTATACTTGTTTTATGAAAAGTTTTCTAAAGTATATGATGAGCTTTCAAGGGGTGTTGAGGATTTTCCAGAGTCTACATATATTGGTTTTTTTTGGAACTTTGTTTTCCTGAATCAATTCATTGGTCGGCCTCCTTGAAGGAAGAACATATTGAGCATAATTGGAAGTGGATAGATAATATTAAAGATCCTAAATCTAAGGTTACATATGAGGTTGTGCCAAATGATAATGATATTGAGATTGATGGAAACCAATATGGTAGAGATGTGTTGAGTATGTATGCTCTCTCCTATAGACATGAAAGTGATGCTCCTTTTTAGTATGGTGTAGAGAATATGTGTAGTCAGCAAAAGGATAGTGATTTTATAAATGAAGATGCTACTTGTGACTGCATATTAGAAGTGGGTGAAAATGATGAAAATGGTTCACTTCATAGTGAAAAAATTTATGAGTTCCTGACTTGTGAATATTTTAGATATTCAAGTAGGGATAGCTTCGAGTTCTTGCATCCAACACACATTGAGTTTGAAAAAGAGTATGTATCATATGGTCAAGTTTTTGATATGTGTGTTTCTGATTTCCCTTGTACTTCTATGTCACTAGGCTACAACAAGATTGAATATGATATATTATATGATGAAAGCATCAGAGAATTTTCATATTCAAAGGATGAAGAGGTTCCTGCCATAATGTTGAATACTTCTTGGGATAATTATGTGGATTATGAATTTGTATCAGATTCTAATTCATTCATTGAACCACCACAGGATGATCTTTCAGTTGGTCTGAGTATGTAGATACTTGATGAATGTATGGATGATGGCTCGCCCTCCCATAGATGGGATAAGAGTTTGTATAAGCTAAATAATTTACAAGTGAGTTCTTTAGGGAACTCTGATATGAATATGCAAACTAGTGATGGAATACACGATGATAACTCTGTTGAAGAGGAGAATAAGGATCATGACAAGGATTTTTCATGTTTTGAAGATGATAGTGTTGAACATTTCTCTTATTAAAATATTGATATATCTCCTCTTATAGAAGGTAAATGTGATATACATTTGGTGTCTGATGTTTATGATAAGCTAGATTTTGAATATTTCTGAGAAGTTGTCTCCTATCATATGGAAAGTGCGCTAGATCATGTATCAATTTATGAGTTTCCTCAATATTTGCTTGAAGAATATAAAGTTGAATATGATAGTTTTCCCTTTGATATGCAAACTATTCACGTGGGTGGATCTGATGATGTTGATACCAGTTATATGGAAGATTCTAACTATTTTACCTTTTAGCTGGATAATGATTTTTAAAGATGTGGTTATGAGTCAAAAGATGATAAATATTGCATTTGGTCTAATTTATTTTTACCTAATGAATGCAACATGCATATGCCACATGATACACATTTTCACAGTCTTCTTGATTTCCTCATAGGCTTAAATAATGAACATGCTGATGATATTTTGAATGATGAGCTAATGGAAAGTGTTAGTAGGTCTTCTTAGATAGATAAAAGTGGTATTTTCAGCTTGTTTTTAGGTCTATTGTAGGTTATTTTTTCCTTTATATTATGGTATGATTAACCCTAAGAATCTAAAATCTATGCATGCCCACATGAGACATACAGACCCAATCAGAGCCACTGTTAGCACTATCAAATTTTCTGAAGTCTTGCTCATGTTTTTCATGGTTTTTAGCCCCTTTCCTTTGTTGGTTCTTAAACCCTTGGTATTTTTATGGAATTAAAACCGTAAAACCCTGAGTATGTTTTAAAATCAAATTACTTGTTGGGTCACTTAAGTCACTTTTAGTCCATGTTTTTTAATGACGTCATCGGGTCCATCACTTGAACATTTCCTGAGTCCTAGTGGGACCTTCTTTAATATTTCCTAAAGCTCCTAAGTCCCTGACGTGCCTTATGCTATTTAGTTTTGGGGTGGGTTCCTTTTGATCCAATGATAAGAGTTATGCCTTGATTGCAAGATGCAGATGTTTTATTCTTCAAGGCATTGTGCCTAGGTGACACCTATCCATCTTCAGATCATTGGCCCCTCTCTTCCTAAGTCAGTGGTGCGTTAAAGTTAGTTTAGATCAAGATTCATCTAATAATTTTTGTCATGCCTTACTTTGAAGCTGATCATAAGATATCCCTTGAATGCATTGCGATTGAGTGCCACGTGACTTTGGCAACCAGTCTGTAGTGGAAGGTGAGATCAGCAACCATCAGATCAGTTTTCAATCAACGACAGGTGTAATTTTTGGATGTAAAGATGATCAGAAGTTATTCTTCATAGATTCATGACTTAGTGACATGGGTAAAGTGGTTAGGCTATGGGAATACTAAGCATTGATCCATTTTATTTTGATCGAACGGTGGGCATAAACCCTTAAAGGACCGATGATCAATTTTTATTCATTAAGGGATCATGATCTATTGCCAAGTGTCTATCCTATGATCGTGAGGTACCCTAGGTCTTTTGTCGCACATTGGCTGTGCGGTGGAGGAACCTAATGTTTTTATAATCGATCACAAAATGGTTGTGTTGAAAGGCATGCAAATTTTTGGCTGTCGGTTTTTATATGAAGTGGTGATGTGGTGCCTAGCTCGCGAATAGGAAGGTTATTTTGTGGGCTCACAATCAAGTGACTTGGATAAGTAGTGACAAGTGTCAGCAGGGCATTATGGCATGATCTAAGTCATGACAGGTCCATTCAGATCGTGGCATTTTGACTATGTGACATGTGGCAGGGAAGGCCAATTAGGATGGTGAGGTGGTAGAGGCCCCAACAAATTAGAGGGTTCCATGTGGTGATAGGTGGCAATTTTTCACATAGTCCCAATGGTCTAAGGAGAGAGAAAGGAATATTCATGAATTCACGAGGTGCTATTACATGTCCTACCCAGAGCTGAAGAGAAAGATAAGGCTTGATCAGATGTGATATGATCTAACGATTCGTGCTATCTAGTGAAGGAAAGTTGATCAAATTTTACTTATTATGGGATCACGCCAAGCCAACATGTGGCCATCTCAAATCCTGGGTCCAGGGTTTTGAAGGGCGATAAAGTGTTGTCAAATTGGATCTAATCATGTGGTGGGTGTGATGCATTGATCTAGAGTTTCTCAACAGAAATACTTCAAGGCATTGCACCTGTGTGACGCGTGTCATATGGCAGGCCAGTATGAAACCAAATGAATGTAAAGGATGATCAGATTAATTTTAATCTGATGAATGACATGATACTTCTATGCAATGGTGCTCAGTTTTTATTCTTTGTAGGATCACGCCTGATTTCCACATAGCACATAGTGGGTCCTGTCCGAGGTCAGACGTAAGTTAAAGTTCATTAGATCATATTTTATCAGACAATGTGTGTGAGGCTTGGAACATGAGATGGTAGTTGTTTATCTTTTGAGGCATCATACCTAGGTGACATTTGTCAAGGTGGATCAGCAAAGGTCATGTGGGGTCATTGGCTTGTGGGTTATTTGAAAGAGATCGATGGTGATGTTTTAAAGATATATTATATAGTTTAATCTGGGCCATTGATAGTAATTTTCATTCTAGTTATGACCATTGAATCAGTTATTTGAATTTAAAATTGTTTTCCTCAGGGTTTTGAGGTGGTTGTTTTGTGTTTCATGTTGCACAAGGGTAGATTACACAAATCAAATTTTTGGGTTTTTATTTATGCATTTGTAGAGTGTTGTTTGGGTGGAAATTTAATGACTCAGAATGAATTTATGTTGAGAGGTGATCGTTTGGGTTTCTAGTGAAGATTTTCAGATCTTTCGTAACCTTAGGTCATCTCTTTGTCTCTTCTACCTTAATGATGGGAACTATTCTACAAAATCCTGAGGTGGTTGGTAGATACAAGTCATTTTGTACATAGCATGGAGTGTATAAAATGTTTCAACTTGATGGAAGACCAATATGGTGGTTGTGTAGATCAAATCAAATATTTTTGTTAATCTTTTTGAGAAAGATCAGCCAGTGAAAGGAAGGATTGCAGTAAATCGGATTGCATAGAAGGTGAGGTTTCAAATGGATATTATTTTTAGGGTTTACTTCTTCTATAAATCCCTTTCTTTTCTCTATTTCAGGGGTTCCAGTCTTTTTTGGTTCCAAGGGATATAGCAGATTATATTAAATTATATCTAGATAGAATAGAAAGTTTGAGATCTTTTGCATTTTATTGAAGTGGCATTTTTTTTGAAACAAATTGATACAAAATTAGGATTCATCATACTTAATATAATCTCTCTCAGACTCAAGTCTCTCCTTCATGTCTATCTCTTGAGTTGTGAATTTTTTGATTCATTGCGTAGAGTTTGTCTATGTATATGTTATTATTACTTAGTTTTGATCTAAGATCAAATCAAACAATGCTTTGGATATGACATAGGCTCATTTGGTTTGTCTACATTAGGATATTATAAGTAGTGGTTGGTCTGAGACTATTTTTGTTTATGGCTTTGAGTCCTTGACAACATTTGGTTTATGTATTCTACTCCTGAACTAGAAATATTTCCCAAAGGATAAAGCACTGATGAGAAATTAGTACATCCTTTGTTGATACATGTTTGATTGATTTGGCTATATTCTACAAATTTAAATCAAAACCATTTCCAATTTGTTTCATGTTTTGTGGCTGTTGGTTGTGATTCCTTCATGGTAATGGAGAGTCATTGAATGTGTGGTTAACATTTAGTACTTTCTTACCATTATCTGTTGTTTAAAATCCATAGTTATAAAGAGTTGTAAAGAGTTATATGTTCTGTTGGATTAGGTGTACCCACCTTGGTTTTGCAAAGATAGAAGTATAGATGGCATTCTTGTCCCTATAGTTGGTCCAGTTACCTTAAAGATCTTCCCATATTTGGAGCTAACCACTCTTAAAGTCAATCTCAAGGTATATTGGTAGCTTTCAAAGAATAAACATTTTAAAACACCAGCACCATCCACTTAAGACATACATTCAAGTTGGGATAAGTATTAAGATCACCAAGTTTCAAACATTTATATACTTTCTTAAAGAACATTTAATACAAGCTCCTACACCATCATACTCACCCTTTCCATGTCCACTCTCAAACAATCTAAAAATATGTGGTATCTTTTGGTATTGATGATATCTACATAGTGCATCAAATTTCCTTTCTAATTTAAATTGTGTTGCACATCCCTCTGACCAAACAAAATGCTTTTCAAATTTTATGCCTTTATTTTCCAAATATCAAAAAATGTCTTAAAGGAATGGTCAACAAAATGTGTTTCATGCTCTTTATCATCACTAATGTAAAAGTGATACTCTTTCTTAATGATGTGTTCTTGTTATGTACTTTCAACACCATCCAAATCTAATTGTGCATGTAGATAATACAGGTGGACCATAATAGTGACCTACTCTATATAATAGTATTATGCCTGAAGTTGTTTTTGAGAAACAAAAGAGTAATTCTCTGTAAAGTCAATGATCGATACAATTGTTCCAAGTGGGAAATTTTATCTTAGTGTTTGGAATTGTTATTCTTTCCACTTAGCAAAAAAACCATGACATATATATGGTTGAATCAATTTATAAAAATTCTCCATAAATGCTCCAACAGGTATCTCCTCCTCTACATATTTCAACCTTGTTGATTCTTTTGTAAAAAAAATTTCAGACTTTATGTACTTGTAACTTATATTTTACCATCCTCGTCATGTCAGTATCTTCAACTCTCAAATGAAATTTAGCCAAATTTCCATATGTCTCAGAAGTTCCTCTTATGCAATCTATTTCACGTATTGTATGTACAATTGATTTGTCACATAAGATTGATGTTATGAATTGGCTTGGTTTTTTTGGAAAATAACTTTGAGAACCATCACTTTCTTCTATTAGCTTTTGAAGCCCCTGATAGTAGAGATCAAATTCAATATGGTATTGACAACAACAAGTTTCAAAATATTTATTTATCTTCACATAATATGGTTTTAATCTTTTAAAAAGTATTTGTCCAATATTTGTGTAGGGATTTGAATTACAAAATGACAGATACATTTCATGTTGTGTGGTGTCCAACCAATGTTTTTTGTATCGCAAATATTCCTTAGGCCTAGTCCTTTTCCTGATAACATCTCTAAAATTTAGTGAAGGATGAGTATGATCAATCCAAAAGTTCTTAATCAAATTCTTGTCTATTTCATCAATCCTATCAGAGTGAGGAGATCTAAACATTAGTTCCCAATTACCTTCCAATGTAGTATCATCCAATTGATTCTCCTTTTCAAAAAATGTAATATTATTTCCTAGTGTACCTGATATGAGATGAAAGAGAAGAGATTTGTCTTTTTTGGGACATGTTTTTTCAAAATATAGATGTCAATATGACTCTTCTTGAAATGGAATTATCTGAAGATCTAGTTGTTTTCCCAATGTAATGCAAATCTTCCTTAACAATTTCAACAATATCTTTTTGTACGTTAGACGATTTCATCTTTTTGAAAGTTGCATCTACACCCAAAATTTTTTAATGGATCTTCAAGAGTGAAATTGATAATAATTAGACTTTTTCAAGTGTATCAAGATTCTCATATTGTGCAATTATTTCCTTAGACATTTTATTTAATGCCCTCTTTTTAGTATTTGTAGGTTGTTTAGAATAATATCTCAATTTTTCCACATCCATTTCAATTAAATGATCTATATTTTTATGATTTATTTTTCTCTTCAAACCTTCAGATAGAATAACATTCTCATCTGTTGTTTGAACTTGGGCTACAAACAAAATTTTAAAAAAATACTCTTAATAAAGTATTAAGGGGACCTAGATGAAATAACTACAAAAAGGCTAAAGATATAGGTAATAATCAATAAATGAGAGAGAGAGAGAGAGAGGTCCAATTAGGTCTTAATCAAGTTATTAATAGGTCTTAATTGGTGTTGATTAATCTTAATTGGTCTTAATACATTCTATTACTCCTATTAAGATTAATATGATTTAATTGGTGTTAATTATCTTAATTGGTCTTAATACATTCTATTACTCCTATTAAGTCATGTCTTAATAAGTCTTAATTGGTCTTAATTGGTTTTAATACGTCTTAATCGGTTTTAATTTGTCTTAATAGGTCCTAGTAGGTCTTAATTGGTCTTAATGGGTCCTAATAGGTCTTAATAGGTCCTAGGTGGTCTTATTAGTCACATGTTAGGTTTTAATAGTCTTAATTGATCATATTAGTTCATATTAGGTCCTATTAGTCCTATTAGGTGTTAAGGGCTCTTCCGTGGTCCTATTAGGTGTTAAGGGTCTTAACTAGGGTTAATATATCCTAATTGAACTTAATAAGTCCTATTAGGTCTTATTAGTCCTATTATGTCTTATTAACTTTCATTTAGGTCTTATTAGATCTTATAGGATAAGTATTAGTTTTTATTGGTCCTATTAGGTGGTGCAGGAGCACCTAGGCTATCTCATAGTTCTAAGTTTTGGTTGTGGATTGTAATAGCCCTAGCTAGGTTAGGAGTTCTTTTTAGGCCTTAGGAGGTCTTTTGAGTTAGTGTCAAGAAGGATTAGACTAGGATCAATCCATTCTAGTTGTTTTTTTCTTTTGTTAGAGTTTAGTGCTTTTAAAAGCCTAAAGTTGGGAATTTGGGTCTAAAAGCCTAAAATCCTTAGGAAAGCTTGTGTTTGAGCCTAAAATGGACTCTATGGTGTTATTACATCATTCTATATAGGTTTGAGGTCATAAAACTAAGTTAGAAGCAAAATTGAAAAAGTTGTCAAAATGTTCTCATGACAACATTTGCAACTTTGAAAAGTTGCATGACAACATTGTCAAGAATTGATTCCACTCGATGTTTGGGGCATGGTAGTTATTGTAACTGCCTAAAAACATGAGGAAATAATATGAAAGCATGAGGAGGCCCATTTCCCGATGTTATCTGATGTGGAGAAGGAATTCAAATTTCAATAAATTACTCTATTTACTATTTTGTGTTCATTGTTGCTTACTTTTGATTGCTAGAGTACTTTAATGGATTGAATCACTCAATATCAAGTTAAATTATTGTAGCTAGGGTATTTATAATGTTTTTTTTTTTGGTTTTAAGTTTCTTAGTCTTCATTAGAGTTCTTTTCTTATTTAGCTAGTTACTGGATTTATCAGGACAATTTTTGGTAAAATGGCTCCCCCATAGAACCCAACTGTGCATTTCATCACATATTTGAGGGATATAGAAGGGGAGCCCTTGTATATTGTAAATATGAATGGTGGATCTTTGAGAAGGTGTTTATCTATTTTTAATGACAAGCCATAGTTGGGTCTAGTGCATCTAGTTAGGTCCTTTTCAATGATCTAATTGTGTTTGAATGCAGGGGTATTATTTGTAGAGTGAAACTAAGAATGGTTTTGTGAACATTTAGGTTATACAGAGACTTCATAAGAAATATATTCCTTTCCCAATTGATTTGGGTACTTTTTGAATCATAAGTCAATTGACTGGTCCAGAATAGCCCAATTAGCCCTAGTTGTCCTTAATTCTAGGAATCCACTGTACGGAAACCTTGGAGACATAAGACCTAGAAAATATTTAATGTTTTCAAAAAAGGTATCTTAATATTAGATTAGTTTTTGGGGTTGTTTGGGAAAGTTTTGAAAGAAGTTAGAAAAATTGTCAAATAGGGCTAGTACAGAATTAGGCCTAAAAGACAAGATTCTAAAAGAGTTTGGAAATCATTTGTAAAAGCTTGGATATAATATCCTAATGGGATCAAATGTAGTCCAAGAAGGTGTCTAGTAAAATTCTAACCCCTGCAAACACTTTCTAAGGAGAGAATTCAAAAAGATACTTGGAGTCATCCAAGAAAGAGAAAAGAAGTGAAGTGAAACTTGTTGATAGTTACCCCTAGTGAAGCATAATGGTTGCCAGCTCTTAGAGTGGTATTGAAGAGGTAATAAAATAGGTAAGTAAGGACTTGGAAGATCCTAGAAGAAAGAATAGGGTATTGGGAAAACTAGGAATAGTTAGGATCCTAGTAAGCTTGTGCAAGAACACTAAGGGATTCTCTATCAGACTTGTATCATAGCCTACAAGATTAGGCTTGTAGTGAATTTTTCAACCTGTAGAGTCATTAGGAGAGTCTACAAAGGTCACCAATGCAGAACTTGCAAAGAAAGTGGATAAGAAAGAAGAAGAGAATAGGTTGCTCAGAGATAAAGTGGCCCAATTAGAGCATAAATTCTATCAAGTGGAAGAGAAGATTGATAAAGTCAAAGAAAAAGTTGAAGGAAAGATTAAAGAGATAGCCATAGATGATGAGGTCCCTAAACCAAACCCTTCCCTCACTAAAGAGCCATTTTTGAAAGCATTGAAATCCTTAAGTGGAAAGGCATTAGAGGGAATCTCAATCTTTAGTGGGAAAATGGAATGAGAAGTATTCCTAGACTAGATTGAAGGACTAGAATTTTTTTTGAATGTGATGGGATAATAGAAGCCCAAAAGGTAAAAGTGGAAAAAGAAAGACTTAGAGGTTCTGCACTCACTTGGTGGAAATTCATCCAAGATGAGAGAGAGAAAGAAGGAAAGAAACCCATTTCCACTTGGAAAGCTATGGTAGCTAAAATCAGAGAGGCATATGTGCTAGAAGACTATGAAATTTAGTTACATAAGAAAAGACTAGGTCTAAGACAAAAAGATTTGGATGTCAACTCTTACACCGAGGAGTTTAAAAGGTTGTGCATGAGGTCAAGAGTTGCATAAGATGAAAGTGTGAAGGTAGCCAGATACCTCAATGGTTTAAGGTGGACTATTCAAGATGAATTGAGTCTACTAACCCCTACCACAGCTCAAAGATTCCACCAACTTATAGTTAAGGTGGAAGAAAAGTTGACAAAGAAAAAAGACTCAATTGATACTAGAGGCAGAGGAAGGGGAAGAGATGGTAGAGGCCAAAGAGGTAGATATGATGGTAGAAGTTCAGAACCAAACACTCAAGGAGAGACTAAATTGACTAAACAACAAGAGGGAAGCTCAAAAAGAGGAGGATGCAATAGAGGAAGAGGCTATAATAGTAATTGGAGAGGAAGGAACAATAGTCAAGGAAGGGGTTCCTATTTTTCAACCATGAAGTGCTATCATTGCAATCAAATAGGACACCATGCCTTTAAGTGTCCAGAGAAAGGCTCTACTTCCAAGGGGAGTGACAAGCGAGTCAATTTTGTTCAAGAAGAATGTAGTGGTAGTAACAAACACCCTGAAGTACCCTTAGAGTCAAAAGAGAGAGAGAATTTAATGATAAGGACACTGATTAAAGAACCAATGAGAGAAGAACAAAGCCAGAGAAGATCATTAGTCAGAGTGAAGTGCAAAATTATGGGTAAAGTGTCTAAAATCATCATTGAATCGAGGTCAACTGACAATATTGTGTCAGAGGAGGCAATTAGCAAACTAAAATTGAAGAGGACTCCATGACATAGAAATCCATACAAGGTTACTTGGTTGAACAAAGGACAACATGTCCTTGTGAATGAACAAGCATGGGTGGACTTCTCTATTGGAAGATATAAAGATAGGGTACTGTGTGATGTACTACCAATGGATCCATGTAATCTCTTACTATGAAGGCCATGGAAATTTGACAAACATGCCATGCATGATGGAGCCAAAAATGCATATTCTTTCAAGAAAGAAGGTGTGACTCTCAAAATTTAGTCACTGATAAACGAAGGAGAAGTGAAGTCCACAGGCCCTAATGTTCTTTTGGTAAGTGAAAAAGAGTTCTTAGAAGCTCTAGAATAAGGAGAGGGAGTAGGTTATTCATTTGTTTTGAAGCCAAAGAAAGAATATGTAAGAGAAGACAATAAAGAAGACAAAGATTCAAACAGAAGTACAAGAATTGCTAAAGGAGTACAAAGACATTGTAAGTAATGGACAACCAGCTACCCTACCCCCTAAGAGAGATATTAGCCACCAAATAGACTTCATTCCCGAAGCCACCCTTCCTACTAAAGGTTATTATAAGATGAACCCTCAACAAAATAAGGATATTTCCAAGAAAATCAAAGAACTCCTAAACCAATGCCTAAATTGGAAAAGTATAAGCCCATGTATTGTTCCCACTGTCCTAGCACCCAAAAAGGGGGGAACTTGGAGGTTAATCATTGATTATAGAGCCATCAGTAGAATCACCATTAGTTATGGATTCCCTATCCCAAGGATAGAGTACCTAATGGATTGTTTAGGAGGGGCAAAGTACTTTACTAAGATTGACCTAAAGAGTGGTTATCACCAAATTAGGGTCAAGGAGGGAGATGAATAGAAGACTTCCTTCAAAACTACAAAAAGGTTTGTATGACTGGCTTGTAATGTCATTTGGACTATCAAATGCCCCATCCACATTCATGAGGCTTATGAATGAATTTCTAAAAGACTACATTGGTAAGTTTGTTGTAGTATATTTGGATGATATCTTAGTCTTTAGTAAGACTAAAGAAGAACACTTGAGACATTTGAAATTTGTGTTGAAGAAGTTGCATGAAGAAAAGCTAATGATAAATCTGGCTAAGTGTGAGTTCTTGAAGCAGGAGATACTGTCTCTTGGTTTTCTGTTGTCTCAAGGGAATCTTAAGATGGATCCAAGAAAGGTAGAATCCATCATCAACTGGTCTACCCCCAAAACTACAATAGAGGTGAGAAGCTTTCATGGCTTAGCTCAATACTATAGGAAATTCATCAAGCAATTTAGTGATATTTGTGCTCCCATGTTAGATACCATAAAAGGGGAAATGAGGATAAATTTTGTGGGGATTGAACAATCTAACCAGGGTTTTGAATTGTTGGAGAAAAATATTGCAACTTAACCTATCCTAACTCTCCCAAGTTTTGATAAACTCTTCAATGTTGAGTGTGATGCTAGCAATGTTTCTACAGGGGTTGTCTTGAGCCAATAAGGAAGGCCAGTGGCTTTTCATAGTGAGAAGATCAGTGATGCAAAGATGAAGTACTCTTCCTATGACTTAGAGATGTATTCTCTATTCCAAGCATTAAGGAAATGGAGGCACTATTTTCCTCCTAAATAATTTGTGGTGTATTCAGACAACCAGGCTCTTAGCTTTTTGAACTCCCAAGACAAGCTCAGTCACAAACACATGAAATGGGTGGAATAATTGCAGGATTACACCTTCAATTTTAAGCATAAGAAGGGAATTCAGAACAAAGTAGTTGATACACAAAGCATGCGACTACTGAGAGTGCAAGAAGTGCAATTGCAGAGCATAGGCATTGAAAGTTTTAAAGACTTGTATGTAGAGTATGAAGAATTTGTAGAGATATATAGGATATGTAAAGAATATAAGAATCATTTCCATGGTGATTTTTTTGACTATAAAATGCATAGTGACTTGTTGTTTAAGGGTAGTCAGTTATGTGTCCCTAGGGGATCAATTAGGGAAAATTTGATTCAAGAAAATCATCATGGAGAGCTTAGTGCTCGCTTTGGAGTCAATAAGACTCAAGAGCTAGTGAAAAGGTTTTATTTTTGACCAAGAATGAATCAAGATATCAGAAAGTATGTGGAGTGTTGTGTAGTGTGTCAAAAATCCAAAGGAACATCCTCCAATGCAGGCCTTTATCAACCTCTCCCCATCCCAAGTAGACCATGGAAATGTTTGAGCATGCACTTTTGGTAGGATTTCCAAGGAGAAAATAAGGATTTGATAGTATATATTTCATAGTATACATCTATTCTTCAAAGAAGTGGTGAGAATCCGTGGGCTACCCTTGATTATAGTTTCAGATAGAGACTCCAAATTTATGAGTCACTTTTGGAAGACACTGTGGCAAAAATTGGGAACATATCTTTCCTTTGGGTCTTCTTATCACCCTCAAACAGATGATCAAACTGAGGTAGTGAATAGGAGTATGGGGAACCTCCTCAGATGTCTCACTAAAGAATATGGTCAAGCATGGGACCAACTTTTGGGGCAGGCAGAATATGCTTATAATGACATAGTGAACATGACAACTCAAAAGAGTCCATTTGACATTGTGTATGGGTTAGATCCTAGATGGATATTTGAACGCAGAGAGTTAAAGGATGGAGAAAAAGGGAGTGGCTATGTAGAAGACTTTGCACACTCCATGAAAGAAGTACATGAATCAGTGAGAAAGACATTGACAAAGAACACTGCAAAGATAAAGTAGAAGGTGTATGAAAAAAAGAAAGATGTACAATTCCAAGTAGGGGATCTTGTAATGGTATATTTGAACAAGGAAAGGTTATAGAAGGGAGTGCCAAATAAGCTACAGATGAGGAGATTAGAAACTTGCTCTATTCTGGCCAAATATGAAAATAATGCTTACATAGTTCAACTCCCAGAAGCTATTGGATTGTCTCCAGTCTTAAATGTTGTAGATCTAGTCCTTTACAAGGGCCCTAATCTTGATCCTGATTAGAGTCTTACTAAATTCATCCAATAAGTAGAGGACCTGGAATTACCCCCTACACCACCAAAGAAAGAAGAAAATGTACTTGATCCAAGGGTCTACAAACAAACTCAGAAAAAGAATTACAATGTGCATATGGTGAAGTGGAATGGCAAAGGAGATGAAGATGCTACTTGGATCAAAGAAATACAGTTCAATAATTTGGGGATAGACTCCAACTTTCTCAATCCAAGGGTAGATTGAAATCTTTTTGTTTGGGGAAAATGGTGCAGGAGCACCTAGGCTATCTCCTAGTTCTAAGTTTGGTTGTGGCTTGTATTGACCCTAGCTAGGATAGGAATTTTTTTTAGGCCTTAGGAGGTCTTTTGAGTTAGTGTCTAGATGGATTAGACTAGGATCAATCCATTCTAGTTGTTTTTGTTTTTTTAGAGTTCAGTGCTTTTGAAAGCCTAATGTTGGGAATTTGGGTCTAAAATCCTAAAAGGATAATGAAAATTGTGTTTCAGCCTAAAATGGCCTATATGGTGTTTTTACATCATTTTATATACGTTTGAGGTCATAACACTAAGTTAGAAGAAAAATTGAAAAAGTTGTCAAAATGTTGTCATTACAACATTTGCAACTTTGCAAAGTTGCATGATAACATTGTCCAGAATTGATTCCATTCGATGTTGGGGGCATGGTATTTATTGTAACTTCCTAAAAAACATTGGGAAGTCATATTAAACCATGAGGAGGCCCATTTCCTGATGTTAGCTGACATGGAGAAGGAATTCAAATTTCAAGAAGTTTCTATGTTTACTGTTTTGTGTTCAATGTTGCTTACTTTTGATTTCTAGAGTATTTTAATGGATTGAATCAATTAATCTTGAGTTGGATTATTGTATATAGGGTATTTACAATGCATTTTTTTTCTGTTTGAATTTTTTTAGTGTTCAGTAGAGTAGTTTTGTAAATTCTTTTCTTAGTTAGCTAGTTACTGGTTTTCTCAGGACATTTTTTGGTAAAATGGCTGCCCCATAGAACCCAACTGTGCATTTCATCATGGCCTTGAGGGATATGGAAGGGGAGACCATGTATAGTGTAAATATGAATGGAGGAGATCTAATAAGGTGTTTAGCGATTTTTAATGACAAGCCCTAGGCGGGTCCAGTGCATCCGGTTAGGTGCTTGTCACTAATCTAATTGTGTTTGAATGCAGGGGTAAGCCTTGTAGAGTGAAAAAAGGAATAGTTTTGTGAAAATTGGGGTTATACAGAGACCTCATAATAAATTTAGGCCTTTCCTAATCCATTTGGGTACTTTTTGTAGCATAAGTCACTTGACTGGTCCATAATAACCCAATTAGCCCTAGTTGTCCTTCATTATACGAATCCACTATACGGAGACCTTGGAGCCATAAGACCTAAAAAATATTTCATTTTTTGGAAAAGGGTATCTGAATATCAAATTATTTTTTTGGGGTTTTTTGGGAAAGTTTTGAAAGAAGTGGGAAAAACTAGTTAAATAGGGATAGTAGAGAATTAGGCCTAAAAGCCAAGATTCTAAAAGAGTTTGGAAATCATTTGTAAAAGAATTGACACCCTATCCTAATGGGATCAAATGAAGTCCAAGTAGGTATCTAGAATGAATTCTAACCCCTGCAAACACTTTCTAAGGAGAGGAGTCAAAAAGACACTTGGAGCCATCCAAGAAAGAGCAAAGAAGTGAAGTGAAACTTGTTGATAGTTACCCCTAGTGAAGCACAATGGTTACCAACTCTTAGAGTGGTAATTAAGAGGTCATAAAATAGCTACGTAAGGACTTGGAAGATCCTAGAAGAAATAATAGGGTCTCTGGAAAACTAGGAACAGTTAGGGTCCTAGTAATCTTGTGCAAGCACACTAAGGGAGTCTTTATCATTAGGTAGATTACTAGTCACACATTAGGTCTTAATTTGTCTAAAGGGGTCCTATTAGGTCTTAAATGGTCCTATTAGGTCTTAAGGGTCATGTTAGGTATTATTAGGTCTTAATTGGTATTAATACGTCTTATTAGGTCTTAATTAATTAATCAAGTAATAGATTCAAGTAGGTCAAAGAATTTATACCCTATCCTAATGGGATCAAATGAAGTCCAAGAAGGTGTCTAGAATGAATTCTATCCCCTTAAAACACTTTGTAAAGAGAGGAATAAAAAAGACACTTGGAGTCATCCAAGAAAGAGAAAAGAAGTGAAGTGAAACTTTTTGATAGTTACCCCTAGTGAAGCAAAATGGTTACCAACTCTTAGAGTGGTAATTAAGAGGTCCTAAACTAGCTAAGTAAGTTCTTGGAAGATCCTAGAAGAAAAAATAGGGTCTCTGGAAAACTAGGAATATTTAGGGTCCTAGTAATATTGTGTAAGCACACTAAGGGGGTCTTTATCATTATGTAGATTACTAGTCACACATTAGGTCTTAATTGGTCTTAAGGGGTCCTATTAGGTCTTAAGAGTCCTATTAGGTATTATTAGGTCTTAATTGGTATTAATATTTTCTATTAGGTCTTAATTAATCAAGTAATAGGTCATAATTCATCTTATTAATCACATGTTAGGTCTTAATTGGTCTTAATAGGTCCTATTAGGTCCTATTAGTCCTATTAGGTCTTAAGGGGTCTGAAGTGTTCCTATTAGGTGTTAAGGCTCTTAATTAGTCTTACTTGGTCCTAATTGATCTTAATAAGTCCTATTATGTTTTATTAGTCCTATTGCGTCTTATTAACTTCCTATTAGGTCTTATTAGGTCTTATTAGTCCTATTAGGTAGATTATTAGTCACATGTTAGGTCTTAATTGGTCTTAAGGGGTCCTATTAGGTCTTAAGTGGTCTTATTAGTACTATTAGGTCTTATTATTCCTATTAGGTCCTATTGGTATTAATTCATATTAATAGGTCCTATTTGTCCAATTAGGTGTTAAGGGGTTTTAAGTGGTCCTATTAGGTGTTAAGGGTCTTAATTGGTCCTAATTGATCTTAATAAGTCCTATTAGGTCTTAATAGTCCTATTAGGTCTTTTTAACTTCCTAATAGGTCTTGCTAGGTCTTATAGGTTAGGTATTAGGTGTTATTGGTCCTATTAGGTAGATTATTAATCACATGTTAGGTCATAATTGGTCTTAAGTGGTCCTATTAGGTCTTAATTGGTCCTATTGGGTCTTTAGGGCCTTATTAGGTCTTATTAGGTCGTAATTAGTCAAGCTAGGTCTTAATTGATCAAGTAATAGGTTCTAATTGGTCTTATTAGTCACATGATAGGTCTTCATAGGTCTTAATAGGTCCTATTAGTCCTATTAACTGTTAAGAGGTCCTATTGGGTCTTAGGGGTCCTATTGGGCCTTATTAGGTCTTAATTAGTCTTAATTGGTGTTAATAGGTCTTAATTGGTGTTAATTGGTTTGAATTTTTCTTAATATATCCTATTACTCCCATTAAGTAGATTAAAGGGTTCAACTAGGTCGTAAGGGTCCTATTAAGTCTTATTAGTAGGTATTAGGTGTTAATAGGTCTTATTAATCATGTTAGGTCCTAATAGGTCCTATTATACCTCTTATTAGTCCTATTAGGTCATATTAGGTCTTGTTAGGTCACGTAAGAGGTCCTATTAGGTCTTATTACTCATGTTAGGTCTTAAGAGGTCCTATTAGGTCTTATAAGACATGTTAGGTCTTAATTGGTCTTAATAGGTCCTATTATGTCACATTAGATCTTAAGGGGTCTTAAGTGGTCCTATTAGGTGTTAAAGGTCTTATTCATTCTTACTAATCATGTTAGGTCTTAATAGTTCCTATTAGGTCTTATTACTTGAATACTTGGTCGTAAGGGGTCCTATTAGGTCTTATTACTCATGTTAGGTCTTAATTAGTCTTATTTAGTATTGCAATATCATCCATAAATGTTTCATTGAGATAAGCCAGAACCATCTAAGAGAGAGAGAGAGAGAGAGAGAGATTCCTTATTTCTTATTATAATACCTATTAGTTTCGATCAAAATTACTTATAAGGAACAATCCAAAACTCTAAGAAGCAAGCATCCATTATTCTACATGTTCTCAAGCTCTCAAAGTTCAATCAAGGTTTTCAAGTCTTCCTCTCATGCATTCAAGTTATCCATTGAAGATAAAGGATTCAAGCATTCAAGCCTTGAAGGGATTTGGTTCAAGCATTCAAGATTCATCATTCAAACCCTAGATCTATCCATCATGGTGTTGTGATCTTCCTTCAAGATCCTTTGTGCATCCTCAAGATTCATTCATTATTCTCTCAAGGTGGATTCCAAGAATACAATCATGGAGGTTTATGGTTTCTAATATTGAGTCCAAGCTTTTATATTTACATACTTGTTTACATTCAAAATATAATTTCATATCTATACAATATCATAGCTTCATTGATAGATTTACTTCTACTACTTGCTAGCATTCTCTATTTCAATTATTGATTTCAAGGTTAATTCCTCAATCGGGTTTTGACTAAGGCAAACCCCTCCCCCTAAAAAAACAAAACTTTTTTTCTTGTAGGTACATGACAAAAAATTTCAGATCAGATTTGTATACCATTTTTGGCTAACTTTTGGGATCCACGAATAGAGCTTCCATCAGAGTAGTGCAGGTCAAGGTTGAACATTTTAGGGCATGATTACGCCCCACCAAAGAGGTCAAGGTCAACCTGTCTCAGAAAAGGAAAATATTTCTGGGTTTTGTCTGTCTCTGCATTCTATTCCAAATCCGGTCGCAGAATTTCCCGAAACATGACACAGACATCAGAAAAATGGCTTTTCTAGATATACTATATTCCAAGGTAAATGTTTCATTTCAGTTAAGGATTTAATCAATTCAAATCTATTGTTTCACTTTATAATTAAGAAATTAGATCATCTTCCCCTCTTTATCCATAACTAGTTGATTCCTTTTTGCATTTATTGTCTCCTTTCAATTAATCAATTGGGATCTCCTTGTCTTGGATTAGGAGGTCACACATTTCCATCAACTCCACACACACACACACACACACACACATATATATATTACACTACTTAAGAAATAAAGAAGAGAGAGAGGGCGAGAAGTAGAACGAGACATACCTTATTTCTTATGATAATACCCATTAGTTACAACTGAAAGTAATTTCTATCGAAACCTCCAGATTAGGCCCATTTTGCAAAGGCCAATAAATTTCTAAATATTTCATTACTCTGGGGCTCAATTACAAGACTCAAATAAAAGAGTAAGGACATGCCCTTTTGCATGGCACAAGTACTTGGAACAAGCTTTCAAATGGTTATAAATTTAGTAAATTTTGAGTTTATCATGTACATGTTTTTTGACGTCAATCAAATGTAGGTTTCTTACCAAATATAAACCTTTGTGTTTGATGTTCAATGAAAAATAGTAAAAAAGAGAAACAAAATTCTAAAAAATAACAATGCCCCTCGTATTGAAGTCTTCTTTCTATAAAAAAAAAATATTGAAATTGGACAAATACACGACAAGTTACAAGTTACAGAAACAACATATGTCAAAATTACGGTTTAGTCAACTTCAAATGTTAATAAAATATGAAATAGTATTGGTAAAGTGATGAAACCAATTCCATGATCTAGATATGGATGTTACAAAAAAAAATTTGAAAGAACCACATTGATATATATTTTAGAAAAAAAAATTTATGCTTTACGAAAATAGTGTCACTCTTTGAAAATGATATTTTCGGCAACATACAAGTTTTCGTGGGAGAAAGAAAAAATGATTCAAATCAATTTCAAAAAAAAATTAAAAAAATATATTTTGAATCTAGACAAAAAAAATCCTAAAAGACTAATTTACTTCATCTTCCTATTTGTAATGGTTTAGTAGCAATATGGATCCGAAAGTGAAAGTTTTTTTTCAAAATGTAGAGTTTAGTGTTCGTTCAGACAAAAAAGTGCAATCCACTATTGTGGATCCACTCTCTAACCATAAACCATTCTTTTCATAATCTTCTATCCTTTTTTTAATTAGAAACATACTTTATGTTTCTTATTACAACCATAAATGAGTTTTATGAATACAACCACAATTTTGTATTCAACCTTACACTTGTCATATAGAATAATTTTTAACTAAATAACATGTATCAAACAATTCATTGAACTAAAGAATATACAAAATTATGTATTCGCAAAATGAAGCTTATTAACATAAAACTTGGAATTAAATGCTTTGTTTCTCCTTTTATTTAAAAAAATATGCATTTGCTACAAAATGATTTCACATTTCTATTTATTTATGAATTTTTTTTTTAATATATTAACGAATTCTTTATACTGATCAATAAACAACGACTTACCCTTGCATTTAGTCTACTAGTTAACAGCTATTTTACTGCTCTTTTCTTCATTATCTTCACGTATAAGCAATCCGGTTTGATTCACTATATTATTTATTAATAATATAAAAGAACATAAACATTAAAAATATTCATAACGGTACACTTAAACCTAAATGTAGGTTATTTTCTCTCTAAGATTACCGACAACATGTGGGTCCGCTAATCAACAAAACAAAACCACAAAAAAAAAGAGCGGAATAAAAAATGATAAATCCCAATTGGTCAGAAAGTTTGACTCTTCTACAAAGGGAGCTACATTTAAAATAGGTCAATCCCGACGATCGCGTTTAAAATATGACTTGACGCTTAAACAAGCTGACTTGATTTGTCAGTAGCAGCAGACAGTGATAATGGGATGCTGGTCTTTGTAACTCTACGAAACAAACAATTGCAACTTCCTTAGCCGAGCCAATCTGATCATTATAGAAATCAATACGTGTGAAAGAAAAAGAAGACTAATTCAATCTCCATTAAAATTTGCTGTCAAGTTGCTCTTGAACTCACGAAATCGTCCTGGCTGAGATAAGAGGTGTGGAAAAGTGTGTGTGTGTTGACTATTGAGTACCACCTTCATGAGGAAGATTATATGCTCCACAACCTTCTCATTGTACTCCCTACATCGGCTGTGCAATTATTTATATATACGCCGAGAGAGATTATAATTTACGTAGAACAAAGTTCAATTGGCGAATTCGGGGTTTCAACTTATCGCCGAGAAGATGAGGGGAAGCAAGTGTAGCGCAGCCATTGATCACAACGGGCAAATGGTTTCAGCAATCTTTGCCATCATTTTGCTTTCGAATCTGTGGTCTTCAACGCAAGCTGATATCAACGTTCATGTAGGGGCCATTGTGGACTTTGATTCTTTGGTGGGGAGAGTCGCCAAAACTGCCATTGATTTAGCCGTGGAGGACGTGAATAATGATCCACACCTTCTGAATGGCACGAGACTCCTCCTGAATATGCGCAATGCGCAAGGAGATTCAGTCCGCGGTGCGAGCGCCGGTAATTCTGTTTCTTTCTTTCATTCATTTGATAATTTATCTGTTGTAATGGATTGTAATTATGGATGTCTGAGTTTAAATTAACGTTGTTGGTTCTAATTATGCAGTCGTTGATCTGCTGAAAGGGGAAGCTGTAGCAATAATCGGGCCGGAAACTTCTCAAGTTGCAGAGTTCGTATCGGATTTGGGAGATGCAGGCAATGTGCCGATTGTGTCCTTCTCTGCTACGAGCCCACTTCTTTCCAACTCTAGATTTCCATACTTCGTTCGAATGGCGCGGAGCGATGCGTTGCAGATGAAGGCCATTGCAGCCCTTGTAAGGCATTATGCCTGGAGAAGAATTGTGGTTGTTTATCCTAACAATGATTACGGTTTCGGTGCCGTAAATTCGTTGAACGATGCGCTGAGCGAAGTGGGATCCGAAATAGAATACAGATCCTCAATCTCCGCAAATGCGACCACAGTAGCTATAAGAGAGGAGCTCTTCAAATTGAATAATATGCAGTCCAGAGTGTTCGTTGCTCACATGTACGCCGGTCTCGGGTTGAAACTGTTCGCGGAGGCGCATGACATAGGAATGATGGGCCCCGGTTATGTCTGGATAACAACGGACGGATTTACTAGTCTTTTGGATACTCTGCTCAATGCTTCCACAATGGCAACCATGGAAGGCATTGTTGGAGTGAAGACTTATGTTCCCAATTCAAAAAAGCTCACGAATTTCACCAAACGGTGGAAACAGAAATTTAGAGCTGAAAACCCGGACGAGAATTTTGTCCAGACAGAGCTCAATCAATACGGTTTATTGGCTTATGACAGTGTGCAGATGGTAGCCGAGGCCATTACTAAATTGACATCTAGTAATACCACTTTTAATTTTTTGAAGCCTTCTAGCCCTCCTGTAGAACTGGGAAATGCAACGGACTTGACAACAATTAGGGTGTTTCAGCAGGGGCAGCGGCTGTTAGAACACATACTTGCAGCTAACTTTACCGGGCTAAGCGGGGCTATTAGTCTTCGCAATGGAGAACTCTCAGGATCTACTTACGAAATAGTAAATGTGGTGGGAAAAAGTTACCGTTCCATTGGTTACTGGACGGATGAAACTCAACATCTGTCCAGTGTGTTTCCGCTGTTTCCTCACAATAGCGTAGAAAGTCTTAAGACGGTGATTTGGCCAGGGGGAGGCGCGCAGATTCCACGAGGTTGGGTGATACCCACAATCGGCAGAAGGCTTCAAATTGCGGTGCCCGTAAAGGATGGCTTCGAGGAGTTCCTAACGGTCAAATATGATAAAAGTCGCAATCAAAGCATTGTTACGGGATTCTGTAAGGATGTGTTTGACGCGGCTCTCAGGCGGCTTGACTATGCCCTTCCATATGATCTCATTCCTTATGAGACTGATACCTATGACGATCTTGTCTATCAAGTCTACCTCAATGTCTCTTTCTTGTTCTCATGCTGCTGTTTTTGTTTCTAAGCATCTTTTATAACCAATTTTAATTTAAATTTCGAATGCTGATGGTGTATTGTTTGGCAGAAATTCGACGCGGTGGTGGGCGATACCACAATTTTAGCAAATCGAAGCAAGTTTGTGGATTTCACACATCCGTTTACAGAAACTGGCATGGCAATGGTGGTGCCCATTACCACTAATGGGGGCAACAATCCATGGGCGTTTCTCCTCCCATTTACTCGCAGCTTGTGGTGTGCAACAGGGGCATTCTTCATCTTTACGGGAGCGGTGGTCTGGATTCTTGAGCACGGAATAAATGATGTCTTTGGAGGAGATACCACCACTCAAGTGATCACCACTCTATGGTATAAAATTATTTTCTCTCCTAGTATGTTGCCTACATTTTCTTCTCAACTAAATACATCTAAATTTTCTTCACTTGCCTTCTGTTCCAGGTTTTCATTCTCGACTCTATTTTTCTCTCACAGTAAGTACTGAAATGACAGAATTGAGATGTGCTTGAAGTTAAACGTAGCCACAGACATATACGTCTAGAGCTTTTGCATAAAATGAGTCTATTGAGAGAATTTTTATCCTAGCATTGTGGCAATGTTTGCAGGGGAGGCGATCAACAGAAACGAGAGTCGAATTGCCATTATAATCTGGCTTTTTGTAGTTTTGATATTGACATCGAGCTACACAGCCAATCTCACTTCAATCCTAACATTTCAACAAATGACACCATCGATTACAAGTGTGGAGTCTGTGAGAAACAAGAGAGTTTCAGTAGGCTACCAAGAAGGGTCTTTTGTGGCCCAATATCTACAACAGCACTTCGGCATATCAAAAAAGAAATTGAAATTTTATTCAACTCCGCAGGAATATGCGGAGGCTTTGACGAAGGGTCCGAATAATGGTGGTGTTGCTGCTATTTTTGACGAGATCCCCTACCTTCGCCTTTTCTTGTCTCAGCAATGCGGATATACAATCGTGGGGCCTACCTTCAGAACCGGTGGTCTAGGATTTGTGAGTTACTCTCAATTCTATAGATCTAACAATTATTTTTATTCAGGAAACAATTCTTAACTATGGAATTGGTGCAGGTGTTTCCTAAAGGTTCTCCTCTGCTCTCAGACATTTCCAGGGCCGTTTTGTCTCTCTCAGAGGACGAAGAAATGCAGAAAATTGAAGCAATGTATTTCAATGACACCGTGTGCGCTAGTCCCGCAACAACAGTAGATTCAAACAGGTTGAGCATTTATAGCTTTTGGGGACTGTTTTTAATCACTGGATCTGTATCGCTAATAGCTCTTATGATATTCTTCTGCCGTCTCCTATACGAGAAACTTCCTTCGATATTTTATCACTTGTTGACTAAATATAAAGTGTAATGAACGACATTGAAGCTGGATTTTGGGATCTGAACCGAAAAACAACATATAGTATTCAAAGTGTCAAATTTAAAATTAGAAAGCTTTTCTTGGTTGGCTGCACATGGAATATGGTCAGATGGGAATTCATTTCCTTAATTAATTTCTTCAATTTTATTGCTATTATTTTAGCCATTGTAACCACAACACATTTAAACTAAATAATTCAGAACGCGACCGTCACTTTGAGGCCTTGCTGAAACACTTTCTTTCTCTTTGGAGAATTATTGTATTTTTGGTAAATAGTTAATTGTAATATTATATTTCATTTATATTAAAAAGTGGTGAATATTTATTCAGTTTTTTGTGAAATTAATTTTTGATTATTGAACTTTGATTATGTTTAAAAATAGTTTTGGAGAATAATATTCTTTCTCAATAATTAGAATCAACTTTATGAACAAAATTATGAAGTACTATGTAATTTCATCTTATTATAGACACAATGCTTTTAAATATTTATTTATGTTGAAAAACGCTATGCATAGAATGAGAAAGAGAGTGAGGCCATGAAAAATGTTTTAGTGCAAAGTGCAAAAGGATTTATTGATAGAGATGCTAGCATTATTATTAGATTGTTATGCAAGTTAGTCATTCCGTTCATAAGTGATTAGTATTGTAGTTACTATAATTGCTTCTTTGCCTTCATTAAAATGATTTTTTTTTCTGATTTGAGTGATCATCCATTTAATCACCTTAAAAAATGAGGTAGCATGGTCCATCCCCAAATGTAGATAGTTTATTTATCATCCATTACTCATATATTTTGAATATGACCACATGCAAATGGGTCCATCACCCATCTTATGTAGCACATCTAGTGATGGTGGCTATAATCATTCACCTAACAATTATTGCTAATATTTATCCCTATTTCAGGTATATCAAAAATATGGATTTTCATGCTCCCGTGAATGATTAATTTGGTCCTACATGCAGAATAGTGGTCATTTTTCTTGAACCCTAAGTAGATAAAATTTCTTGACATACTTTGAAATCTATACAAAAGGGAAAGGATAAAGAGGAAAAATAAGGCTACTTACTTTTATCAAAATAAGATAACTATAGGTTCATTAAAATATGTACTTCTTTATTATGAACGGAACCATATTCAAAGAAAGAAAAATTATCATGCACCTTTCTCACCATCTACTAGACTAATTATGATACACCTTCTGATTCATGGACATTATGACTAATCAGTCATAGAAGATAGTTGAACTTGTAATGAGAGTAGAGTCAGCACCTTTTCAAAAAGATGAAATCCTTGATACGGAACTATGTTAAAGCATCAAAAAAATTTAGTTGTTTTCTACTATCAAACTCTTCAACTTACGCAATATATCCGGTCCATATCAGATATTTGATTCTAATGCATAAAAATGAATTTAAAATTATAAGCGCTATATATAATGGTAAAAAATGCATATAATATAATATATCATAAATTAATATTATATATTATATTATATGTATTAATATTAATATATAAATTATATATATTATTATAGATACATACATACATATATACATATAAATTAGAATAAATTAAAATTATGAACATAATATTTACTCAACTATAATATAGATATATATAATACATAGACCAAAAAAATTAATTATCATCAAGGTGGAAGGTTGTATTGAACAAGAGACTTTCTTCGAATCTGGTGTAGTTTTACAATTGTCACGTCAAAGTCACAAAACATTAGGATTGAGTTTATCTTGGATGATCAATTTTTTCGATTGGGAAGCGTCATGTTGATCTTTAATTCTTCGAATAACGGGAAAATTTCAGGCAGGCAGGCTCACAAATGTATGTAAGGCAGAATTGGTAAAAATTGAAATTATTATTTCCTTCCATATTTCGTAGAATTTTCTGAGAATTCATCTATAAATTCTATATTCAGCTACAAAACATTCGTCGTAGATTAAGCATATCACTTTCATCAAAATGCGTTAGATTGGTGACTGAGATGGCAATTGTAATCTTTATAACAACATTTACGATCAATTAACGGACGTAATGGTTACGTTGATCAGACTGCATTCCCATTTTGTCAAAATTTTATTGACTCCCACCATTACAACTATGTTGTTTCAGAGCCGCCTTTATAGTGGTATTATACAATCATTTATAATAGTATACTCATTTGTAGAGAGTATTATGCATTCATAAATTAAATAGAGTGGTATTATGCATTCCTAAATTAAATAGAGTGTACTCAATTATTATAATATTGAATAGTAAGTGATTTTTATTTTGAGTAGAATTCATTATTTTTGCATAAATATTTAGTCATAAAATGTGTTTACAAGATAAATGTAACTAATTGTAAATATGTCATAGCTGAAATTAAAAAAAAAACATGAAACTATTTTCATTATCAAAATTTAAATAATTCAAAATCTATTGCAAAAACTTATTAAAGATAAATTTTCCTCTAAAATAATTTCTAATATTTTTGAAATAATATTAGAAAGTAATCATTTCATCCATAATATTTTGTAATTATATGTTTAATTATAACAAAACAACAAGGCTCTTTTATTTAATGTTTGTAAAAAAAAATGATAAATAATTTCATTTTACTTTTTTTTTTCAAATAAAAAGTAATAAGATAATAAAAATATCATTTTGTTGGTTTGGTTTTGTGAGGTATCAACTCAACACATTAACAATACAACATATTTGTAAAACATTTCTTAAATGACTATGTTATAAAAGAATTCAAGGTAAGAGCTATATTAACACATTCTTAACAATGATTCAATTGTACTAGGCCCTAAACTTATAGCTTGATAATAGTAGAACATTATTTTATACTCAGGACTACTAGGTACATATCTTCAAGAGGGCAGGATATAAAATCATCAACAAATTATTATGATTAAATACCAAATTTTTTAAGAGTGGGCATTCTCACCTCAAATTGATCAAGTAATTAAACCGAAAATGGTTTAATTATATTAATCCTTAATCAAGCAATTATCTCAAGAATAGTGGACATAAATTCACTTAATACTGTCTATAACCAATGTGTTCTTGATTCTAAAAGTTTTCACTATTTCTAAGACTAACTATATCCCTACAAAATCTCAAATTCAATTGGGAATTGCATCCTTACATATGCACCTAAAGATGAAAGCAATATTATAAGTCTAGAAGTGAATTCATTTTGAAAATTTTGTACATGAGCTCAAGCTTAAGGCATCTATGACATGACTCCTTAACAATCTCAATAATTTGTGCTTGCTTAAAATAATTCTCGAACTATATCATTCAATCTTGAAAGCTTGTAGAACATTAATCAAATTATAAAATATTACACAAAAAAGGTTAAATATACAATATTATGTTGTCATACCACGAGCCAAAATGATATCTACCATATTGATAAATTGTTGAATAAACTATAATAAAGATTAAGATACACTTAGAAAGCATGAAGAGAACTCAATGTATTTATGAATCCAAGTTAGAAAAACACTTCATGTAAATTTACAATAATAAATATTTTCTGATTGTATATTTAATTATAATAAAAGCATCTTGTATAACTTTTCATTTTAAAAAACTAACTAAATATTATTTATACTACAAATATTACTATAATATTCACAAGAATATTTAAATAGTAAATAAACACATCCCTAAATAAAGATGAGACCAAGTCAAACATTCGCAAATGATAGAATGAAATCCGAATAAAAAACATGAAATTAAACAAGAAAAATAATTCCAATACAAAGACAACATGTAAAATACACCTATACATCAAAAACACGCGAAATAATTTGACTCTTATATATTAAAATAACATAAATGATGAAATTTCCTTCATTTAACTAATCACCAATATAAAACTTAAAAAGATACTTTAAAATAATGACCATTGATTGAGATCATCCTAAATATCTAAATTTAATGAAAATATTGATGGAAGTTTGAATTGAACGAAGAGTTTTGTTGGAACCCGCATCATTTTACAACTGTCACATGTTTACTCCCAAAACTTCGCCCCTCCGCGACATTTACGTTTTGAAAAATCACAATGGGAAATGAGGAGGAAATTTCAGGGAGACAAATAATTGCGACAAGTACCAGGAATTAGTCAAAGCTGAATTAACATTCCCTCCGCATTTCATAGAATTTTATGATTAGTCACCTGTAAATTTGATGTTAGGTACCAAGCAACGCATTACACTAAGTATTTCACTTTCATTGATATAAATTTGATTGGTAACCCAGTTGCCACTTACAGTTTAGTAGAAAAAACATTTCAAGGTAAAACATATTTGATTAATGAATTCACATAATGGTTACGTTGATTAGGCCATTCCTACTACGTTAAAAATTTCTTGCATGTTTATTGGTGGTATTATACAGTCAAAGTCTCTTCAAAAATATCTGCGCAACTTGTTTTCTAGCGCTTTAAAACCACCATAAGATTTTCTTGAGTTTGGAAACGATGGCTGGTTGTTTCGTGTCAGTTTGCAGATCATCTCATTTTAGTACTCATTGAAAAGATAATTGAGGAGATTTCGTTAGTTTAACGGTGGTGCTATACAGTCAACAGTCTCTTCACCAATATTTGGGAAGTACTTTTTCAATTTAAAATAATTTTTTAATATTCAACATAATGTTGATAAACAATCATTACAATAATAACATTTTCCATAAAATATTGTAAATGGAAAGTTGAAAAAAGTCCATGTCCAAATATTAACAAGTATTATGGCTAAACATAAATAAAACTCGTGTTCATAATAATTTTTTAAAACTTTAAACTTCTTTGAATACTAATATCAATATAAAAGTTTAAAATATAAATTAATATTAAAAATAATCACTATTAATGGAGATCGGCTTATGATAGATAAGAAATCAAAAGTTAATGATCATACTGGCACAACGCTGAATTGAACGAAAACAAATTATTACTACCGAACATACGATCGGCATGTCCAAGTCACTAGGAATTGAAAACCTAAGGGTAAAGGTGGAAGATTGAATTGAATAAGAGATTTTTTCCAACCCGACGCAATTTTGCAATTGTTACGTCAAATCACAAAACTTTAGGACTGAGTTTGTTCTGAATGAGGTATTTTTACTTTTGGAAGAGTCATAGTCATCTTTAATTCTCTAAATATCGGGAAAATTTCAGGCAGACATGACACAAATGCAATTCACGCAGAATTGGAGAAAGTTGCAATTAATATTTCCTTCCATATTTCGTAGAATTTTTCTGAGTATTCAACTGTAAATTTCTTATTCAGCTGTTCATGGTATTTCTGTGGATGCTCGATTTTTACGCTGAAAGCGTCATGCCATTAAGACTACGTGGTATTATACACTCAAAATTCTCTTCCCAATCACGTGGACTATTTGTCTGAAGAAAACAGTTAGAGATTGTTCCGCATTCATGCGTTCCCTGAAGACCCCAATCATAGTCCGCTAGAGGAATTGGAGAAGGTGGCTCGCGTAATTGTAAGAAAATGCTCCAGATTGCCACTGGCCGTGAAGACAGTAGCAGCATCTATGGTGAGCGTCAAGCGACATTCTGCCAATACTGCGGTTAAGTTAGGACGCCTTGCCTGATTATCTAAAGCCTTATTTTCATTTCGGTTCTGCTTATGTCACGACTCGAACTTAGCGACTCCTTTATTTTAGGCTTGTATGCGACACTTTTTGACCTAGTTGACCTAGTTGATATGTTTAGATTATGTCACTATTTTGGTCATTCTGGTCTTTAGTATTTAATCGTTGTCAAAGTTTTGGGTTGAGCATATTACGACCTTTCTATGAAAAGATGACATTATATGAAGTTAATTTAATGCTTTATTGTTAAAAGGTGATATTATATGATGTTTTAATTATACTTTGTTTTGTAGCATGCGTCATGATGAGATGTATGATATGATGGCAAGATTACTACAAGATATATTGATTTTATTGAATATGGCATTAATGAAATATGTTGGAATTATTGATTTCATGTTAATCGAATACTGATAAGTTGGTTGGCTCCGAGAATGTCGGAATGGATGGAGGAATGAAGGCGGCATGTGGTTGAGGTAGAGAAGGCTAGCCCTCAGCTATGAAGGGTATGATGGTCTGGGTTGCACACACACACCACTTAGATATATTGTGGTTTCATGATATTGTTACATTTTTAGTCTATGTACGCTCTTGAAATTTGATGAGAACTACGTGTATGTGAAAAGAATAAATGACTAATTTTAATACTGCACATGTTTAGATAATTTCGTGTGATTGTGTTTATGTTAGTTTTGAATTTCCTCTTGATCCGCTATATGAAAATGTGGGAATGAACATGAGGAATGATTACTCTTTTCTTTTTTCCGCACCTATTGAATATTTTGATGGTTTTGTATAAAAAAAAAGGGGAATGTCATATCTTTAAAAAAAAAAAATACTCTCTCTTTAAGCACAAGACACAAAATACGGTTGGAGGAATTGACATGAGGGTGGTTATTTGATGGGGAGGTCACCTTGCTGCTAGACTCCTACTCTTTCTTAGGAATCTCACCTTGGATCCTATTCACTTCAGGATCCTTTAGACTCACACTTGAGTCTCTTAGGGTTACTCACAGACCCGAACCAGAAGGATTTCTATACTCCCTCTCTCCTAGGTTTCCTTCCTACCGAAATGCTTCACTCTTCATCTTATCTTGCTCTCCATGACTGAATATAGTCAGTCATGCACCTACTCCTTCTATCTCTCTCTCCTACAAGTTCTCTAACCGGACCATTTAGCTCGCCTAGGACTTGTCTACAATTTTGACTAGCCTCTTCTCAATTCCAAACACAGAAACATAAATAAAATACATGAGGGATGCTTCTTGACGGTCACACTCCATAGTATGGATTATAAGAGTCAAAAAGCATCCATGGTACTGAACTGAATTCAAAATCCTACTCTACAGAAGTTTGTGCACAGTAGAAACACACACACAGAACACACAAGAAACTATTTCTTTATTGAAACCAGCAAATTACAATGCAAGCTGAAATCTTCTCTGTTAATCTACTCAGTCTCTATCTTCTCCAACTCCTCCAAAATGGTTCTTTCCTCCATTTTATAATCGGTATGTCCTTGATTGTAACCGTTTCTAGGTTACCTGTCGTCTAAAGATTCTAAATGCCTTGGATCTTCATCTTCCTCCTATAACTGTCATCAAGATCTTCCTTTGCATGGCCGTCGACGTGGATAACGTTTTCCTCCGTGGCGTTCTCTTTTTATCTTTCCTCTGTGATGTTGACAAGTCAACATATCTTCTTCCTCTGTCCTTGACATCATAACTCTTTCTCATCTCAAAATTGTTAGTCACACTGTCCCGAGTCTTAAAATTATGTGTGCGACCTTGCGATGCCCTGTGTTCGCGCGCTCGCAACACTTCTGGACAAGCTGCCTATTCATCTGCGACTAGGTGATGCATCATCGTCGCGCGCTCACAACGCTTGTTACCGAGCTGTCGGTTCATTTGCGACTGGGCGATGCATCATCGTCGTGTACTTGCAACGCTTGTTACTGAGCTGTCGGTTCATCTGTGACTGGGTGATGCATCATCGTCGCGCGCTCGCAACGCTTGTTACCGAGCTGCCGGTTCGCCTGCGAGTGTGCGATGCATTGTTGTGGCGCACTCGCAATGCTCATAAACTAACTGTCTGCTATCCTGCGATCACGCGATGCATTGGTTGTCGCTCACTCGCACACTTAAAAACTAACTGCCGGTTGTTCAGCGATTATGTGATAGACTAATGTAACTATCATCGCAGCGTCGCGCTGTTTCCAAACTGACTGTCGATCACCTTCCGAGCTTGCGATGCACCGTCATCGCCTTGTCGCAGCTGTCTTCCCCTAACTGCCAAATTCCTTCCGACTTCATGATTCACCATTTTATGTTGACCGCTGAGCATCTTGCGACTTTGCGACAAGAGTTAAGAACTGTTCAGGTTTAGGAGAATAACAGAAACTGCCAGCCAAACTAAACTGCTCCGCTAACTGTGATCTGCTCCATGATCACTCTGCAAATTACTAGGGTTTGGAGATAAAACCCTAGGGTGCTCTGCACCATACTCCCCCCTCTGCGAAGGAAGAATTTAGTTTGAATTAGTCAGTAACAATGCCGAACTAATTCCTTACTTTCTGCATTCTTCTTCGTCCATCCATGTAGCTTCTGCTTCTGGTAACCCTAACCATTTGACAAGGTATTCTCTGTATACCCTACATCGAGTTGTCTTCTGAACTCGTGAATCCAGGATTTTCTCTGCCTGCAACTTGGACTTAGCTTTCACCTGTATATCCTGAACATCTTTTCCTATTTCCATCTGCTGAGTACTCTTAGGTATCACTGGTCCTCTGTATGGAATAAGATCCTGCACATTAAACACAGGTGACATTTCCAAATCATTAGGTAAATCAATTTTATAGGCATTCTGCCCATATTTCTCCAATATCTTGCAGGGACCTATTCTCTTCATTTGCAACTTAGTAGGAATCCCCTTCTGTAATCTGGCTTTGTTCAGATGTACCATTACCAGATCTCCAATTTGAAATTGGACTTCTCTCCTTCCTTCATCTACCTTCTCTTTTAATCTTTGATT
>MU226216.1:266808-277252 GCA_018584345.1 Thuja plicata
AGACTTAGCAACTTTCACTTTCTGTGCTTCAGTCACTCCTTCACAATCAAAATGATTCTCCATTCCTTCAATCCATTCCATTACCAGTTCAGAATCCATTTTTCCAGCAAGTACTGGTACTCCGTCCGATGCCTTTCCACCTAGTTCCTTGATAGCCTTCAAGAATGGTTCTTCTGGCATAGGAGGGTCTGGTTCTGGTATAACATCCTCCTCTGCAACAAATTTTCCTTTATTGGAACTCTCTGCTTCTCCATTTACTTTATCAGCAATATCCTCTAGTTGTTTTCTCATTAACTCTAGAGTTTCTTCAAGGAGTCTATTTCTCTCCTTCTGCTCATTCACCTCTTTAGCCAACTCTACATTTGTCACCATGGCTAGTTCTCCTACTAATTCCTCAGTACTTTGAAACATCTACAAATTTCATACCCAAATCTTTAACTTGCTCTGATACCAATCTGATGGGGAGGTCACCTTGCTTCTAGACTCCTACTCTTTCTTAGGAATCTCACCTTGGATCCTATTCACTTCAGGATCCTTTAGACTCACACTTGAGTCTCTTAGGGTTACTCACAGACCCGAACCAGAAGGATTTCTATACTCCCTCTCTCCTAGGTTTCCTACCCACCGAAATGCTTCACTCTTCATCTTATCTTTCTCTCCATGACTGAATAAAGTCAGTCATGCACCTACTCCTTCTATCTCTCTCTCCTAGAAGTTCTCTAGCCAGACCATTTAGCTCACCTAGGACTTGTCTACAATTCTGACTAGCTTCTTCTCAATTCCAAACACAGAAATAGAAATAAAATACATGAGGGATGCTTCTTAACGGTCACACTCCATAGTATGGATTATAAGAGTCAAAAAGCATCCATGGTACTGAACTGAATTCAAAATCCTACTCTACAGAAGTTTGTGCACAGTAGAAACACACACATAGAACACACAAGAAACTATTTCTTTATTGAAACCAGAAAATTACAATGCAAGCTGAAATCTTCTATGTTAATCTACTCAGTCTCTATCTTATCCAACTCCTCCAAAATGGTTCTTTCCTCCATTTTATACTCGGTCTGTCCTTGATTGTAACCGTTTCTAGGTTACCTTCCGTCTGAAGATTCTAACTGCCTCAGCTCTTCATCTTCCTCCTGTACCTGTCATCAAGATCTTCCTCTGCATGGCCGTCAACGTGGATAATGTTTTCCTCCGTGGCGTTCTCTTTTTATCTTTCCTCTATGATGTTGACAAGTCAACATATCTTCTTCCTCTGTCCTTGACATCATAACTCTTTCTCAGCTCAAAATTGTTAGTCACACTGTCGCGAGTCTTAAAATTATGTGTGCGACCTTGCGATGCCCTGTGTTCGCGCACTCGCAACACTTCTGGACGAGCTGCCTATTCATCTGCGACTGGGCAATGCATCATTGTCAGGCGCTCGCAACGCTTGTTACCGAGCTGTCGGTTCATCCGTGACTGGGCGATGCATCAACGTCGTGTGCTCGCAACGCTTGTTATCGAGCTGCCAGTTCATCTGCAACTGGGCAATGCATCATTGTTGCGCGCTCGCAACGCTTGTTACCGAGCTGCCGGTTCATCTGTCACTGGGCGATGCATCATTGTTGCGTTCTCGCAACGCTTGTTACCGAGCTGCCGGTTCGCCTGCACGTGTGCGATGCATTGTTGTCGCGCACTCGCAATGCTCATAAACTAACTGTCTGCTATCCTACGATCACGCGATGCATTGGTTGTCACTCACTCACACACTTAAAAACTAACTGCCCATTGTTCAGCGATTACGTGATAGACTAATGTAACTGTCATCGCAGCGTCACTTTGTTTCCAAACTAACCGCCGATCACCTTGCGAGCTTGCGATGCACCGTCGTCGCCTTGTCGCGGCCGTCTTCCCCTAACTGCCAAATTCCTTCCGACTTTGCGATTCACCATTTTATTTGACCGCTGAGCATCTTGCGACTTTGCGACAAGAGTTAAGAACTGTTCAGGTTTAGGAGAATAACAGAAACTGCCAGCCAAACCAAACTGCTCCGCTAACTGTGATCTACTCCATGATCACTCTGCAAATTACTAGGGTTTGGAGCTAAAACCCTAGGGTGCTCTACACCATTATTAAAGATGCATAAGCCTTAATTAATGGCATGCGCTTTCTCCTGGGGGAGTAGTTGGTTTTTGAATTAGGAATCTTGTTTTTGGGAAAACAGAGAAGAAAAGAAGGGAAATCGGTGGCAAAAGGAGGAAATGAGAAGGTGATGGTCTGCAGCTGGAAAGATAGAAGGATTGGACCTGTACATGGACAGTCAAGGAAGGCTGCGAATAATCCAAACTCACACATTCCAGGTTCTTCTTTAAATATATTATATGTTGTTTATCTTCAGCTGCATAGGCATTAAGTAATATATGCATCTTTTTCTGCGCTAAAAGTTGTTTAGTCTTTCATTGAACTGTGGGAGTAATTCATTTTTCTCTGAGTTTTAGTTGATTGAATTTCTTTGAAACCATGGAAGTTATTCATAGAAGTAGTAGAGTAGCATAGCTGGGTCTTGCTCGCAGCTGTTTTTCATCTTTTTTACATCTCCACCTTGTTGAGGACTACATTTTTTTTTCCTTTTCTCCCTTTTTCTTTAAGCTTAGTACCTCATCTTTCCTTCTTCGTGCCATGTCAAATTAGTGGAGTAATTAGGAAATGAGATGAATGATTTTTATTTTCTTTCAAAATTGCTCTTCTCTGTCTGGAACATAGTATCTGTGTTTTTCTTGACATGCAAGAACTGCTGGCATCTTTAGCCAACCTGGGAATGTGCCTTGCTATCTCTGTTTCTACCTTTTCTTAGTCTTTATGTATCTGTAAGCTTAGTATTCATTTGTTCTTACTTACTCATTATCAGTTAGAGCGTGGCTTGTGAAAGGCTAGGCTTAAAAGTAGGTTTTATTTTTGTTTTACTGTTTTAAACTGCACTGCCTACCTTGCCTTTCCCATACCCTCTTAGAATTAGCGAGAGACTTGGGGAAATATGTCGGATGATTGGGATCCAGTTTGGTGTTAATGGGAATGTCACTGGGTGTGAATCAGCTAATGTCGCGGTTTATTTGTTTTTTTATGGGTGTCAAACTGTTAATATCTTAAGTGTTTATATATTGGTATGGATGTACAATAGTATATGTCTTTGTATTCAAATATCTTAAGTGTTTTTATATTATGGAAGTAAAACAGTATATTTGCTTACATTTTTTTTTGTTGGCTATAATCGAATATCCTAAGTGTTCCTTATTGGTGTGTTGATAGTTTCAGACGTGTTGTTGGTTTCATATCATGTGCCGAAAATAGGGGATGCTATTTTTATTACGAACATGTTAAGCACCTTGAAGTTTATTTTTAGCAAACAAATCTATCGTGGCGTGTGTTACCATTTACATATGAATGTTGTGTATAATGCACCAAAACTTATGCTTAAACGTAGAGCTGAATGTGAGTGTTGTGTTACTTAAAAAAATAGAATTAAGGAAATGTTATTCTCTCGCATTATATATTCATTATGTGTATCTGTGCTGAAATTTCTTTCTCTTTTAATATGAATACTGGACTATCTTCGGGTAGAGGTTGTACATGTGCCTCTAATATCATTAGGACGAAGAGTAATGTCATTTAATTAAGTGTATATTACATCTGAACTTTGAATTGAGCAATTTCTTTTGTTTAGTGTTAATGGATGTGAAATCCTTATGGGAGGGGTGCTGACTATGGAAAACCAGAGGAGGGTAGAAATGAATGTTACATCTGCCTGCCAGTAGAAACCTGGCATTACTTGTTTTGGCCAAAGCGTGTTGCATATGTTCTTTTCATGTATGCTGGTTAATGATTCATCCCTATGGCACATCCGTGTTAGATCTACTGTTAGGCATATGTGTTAGTAGTATGTACACGGCTGCACCAGATCCATCTGATCCTTTAGCGCCGGTTGCTAGGCTTCTCAGGCTAGGGTCGGCGTGTTCTTCATGTCAGGAAGAACCCCAGGGAAGCTAACCACTCTGTGGTTGGGCGGATAAAAGTGTCTGAGCCACACTCCCATCTCATGATAGCAGATGGATGCGTGTCCTATGGCTAAGGAGATAGGGACTTATAGTTGGACAGAGATCCAAGGTATATACTTGTGGTTGTTATTCCGTAGTATTTTTTTTCCTATTTGGTTTTCTTACGTATGATGCATCCATGTACTAAGATGGATTGATGTCTAACATGCAGGTCGACATCGGCTTGTTAATACAAAACACTTAATAAAAACAAGCATTTTATTATACCTTGTAATTATTGAAGTATCGACGTGTAGGTCGGCTTCCCTTTGTAATATCATAACTTTTATATGGTCATGTGAGGTTTTGACTTACATCTTTATGATGACTTTATTGTTCAGATTATTTCTTGTGGTTACCTTGGTATATCGACATGAAGGTCAAAACTGTAGATCATTTTCTTTCTTATGAATATAAAATGATTAAATTGTATCTGATTATTGTCGACCATGTTCTCTTGTGGACTTTTCCACTTTTTGTGTTATATATGTGATGTGGCATTTTTGGGGTAAATGTTGTCTTTACAGCTTATCAAAAAGATGCTAGAATGATGAGTTGTAAATATCTTGTACTGGATTGCTCAAAGATTTTTCAATCCTAAAGAAAGAGAAGACTCTTATGAGCTAGGATTCACTTATCTAAATGAGCTGGTTGATTGTTGTATGATTAAGTACTGTAAAATGCATAATCTATTGCACGATTTGGCTCTTTTAGAATCTCAGGACCAAACAAGATGTTTGTTGCAGGCTGGAAAAAATGTGGAAAAGTTCCCCTATGAAAAGTGCCATGGCCTGCGTAGGATTTATTTGATTAAAAAAAAAATAACTACTATTGATCAAACCATCCATTCCCCTAGGCTCCTCACCTTGCTTCTATCGAACAATCTTCAACTCCAATAAATATGTGAAGATTTTTTTGGAAAAATGAGGCATTTGACTGTGTTAGACTTAAGCCAGACTTCCATCAAATCATCACCCAAGTCTATTTCCAAGTTAAAACATTTGAATCTCCTCACTTTATCAAGAACAGACATTGTAAAGCTTCAAAGATGGTTTATTTATCTCTCAAATCTCCAGTCGCTGGATGTTAGTTGGAGTGAAAAGTTGAAAAGTCTGCATTCAGACATGAGAAAACATCAATATTTGCTCCAGCTGAAAGTTGCAGGCTGTTAGAACTTGGCTCGGGTTCCTATGGGAATCTCCAAGCTTGTCTCTCTACGAATGTTGGGAATAGTTGTATTCAAGTTCAGGAAAAATGCACCAGATGCATTAGAGTTGATGGATCCCAAAGACTTGACTCGCCTCCAACATCTATCAATTACATTCAATAGTCACTCAAAGTTGTTCTTCGAGAACTCTGATGAGAGTTCCCTTGTTGAGCTTTCGGATGATATGGTAGGCATGAGATGACTAGAGATTCTTCACCTTCACAATTGCGCGGTGCCCTATTCGATTTCTCAGCTTAACAATCTTATTATTCTTCTCTTGAAGGGAGATTATTCTTATAACTTCCAGGCCCTACAATCAATTCCAAACTTAAGGTGACTGATCTTGGTGCAGAATAAGCAGTGCATTAATTTCCCTGAAGATTTTGGGAACCCTACGCCATTCCCCAAATTGGAGACACTGATAATAGAAGATAATTGGTGGTTGCAAAAAAATTCCATTCCTAGGAGATAACACAATGCCAATGTTTTTGATAGATAAAGCAGCAAGAGGGTGCTGGCCCATGGAACAAAGGACTATTAGCACATTAACAACACATTAATGGAACTAGTCAAAGAAGATAGAACATTTTAACAACATAACAACATAATCACCAAATCTAACTCTACCCCTATTAAAAACATAAACCATAGTACTAATCAACATGATTAAACTAGAGTACTTAAAATGAACAGTAGCATGTAAAGTATCAGTTATAAGCCACGCAGGGCTACACAAAAAAAAAAAAAAACTAACATTAACCCGAACAACAACATAGGGGAATTGAGGGCCAAACCCAGCCAAAATTAACCAACACATGGACACTAGAGATTAGTTCTTCCCACCCAGTTGTTTAGATAGCAGGGTCCTAGCCCACTCCTCTTGCAGAAACAAGAACAAATCTTTGTTGTCCTTGTCCATTTCCAGCCTACCTTCCACCAACTTTTCCTATGCATGACAGAGGGTTGTGGCCGAAGCATGCATGACCTTCAGGGCAAATTTGTTGGTCATCATGCAATGGTTCATCAGATCCTGCATATTTTTCTTAATCTCTGCAATATCCTTGTCCAAATTCGAGAACCTCCTTTTTAGGGTGCCTTTAATTTTATTTTTTTCCTCCAGGGCCGCGATATGGTTCTTAACCTGGGGATCCTGAGGAGGACTCAGGGGTAGAGTATGGTTATTGGGGGCTTCCATGGTTTGCTGGAGGTTGGGCAAAGGAGTGTTACCAGTCCTAGGGGGAGTGATATAGCCATCTGAGGAACCTTTCTTGGACTCAGTGGAGTGGGAGTCTTTTTTAGACAGGGAAAGCTCTTTAGAGGTCGTTTCCATCAACCTAGTTTTACACTATTCCTTGGAAATTCTATTAGACCTCTGGTGACCCGAGCCACTTAAGTCCACCTCCAGAATACCCTGGTTGTCCATCATTTTCTATTTTTTGGGCCTATAATCAGTCTAAGGAGTGCTGTCAGCTTCTTTCCTATCTTTGTACTACATAGACTCAGAGACATAAGACTCCTCCTAACCCTCCTTCCTATTGAGAGGGTTTTTAACACTTTTTTTAAGGGTTGTACCCTTTTTATCAGCCCGCTCAGGCTCCTAGGTGATACGAATGGACTAGGAGGAGGAATGGGTGGGATTTTTAGTTTTGGCCAGGGGCTCCTCCTAGGTCATCATCTGGATAATCAGGGGGGTTGGGGTGTTGGGCAGATAGCTTCTGATAGAGAATATGTAATGGCTCTAATTGTGCATTCCAATCATTGCGGACTCTTCCTCTTCTCAAAATTTTTGTGTTCCATTGAAAGACTAATATTGTATAAAAAAAGCCATTGATGCTGCTGTAAGTTGTATTGTTGATTATTTGAATAAGAGATAAGTCCCTTCTTGAAGAGTGGAAGTAATCTAGAATAGCTGGATGAACCACAATAAAATACTTTTTTATTCTCTTGCATTTGCTGCATGTTTTTTATTCTAGTTTTTATATTGTTTTCAACATTGCCATTAGCTAACCAATTGGTATCAGAGCTAGTTACGCTCATTTGATTTTTTGAAAATCGGTGAAGATTTGCAGACGCCATGGAAGAGGCAGATAAATGGAAAATCAAAAAATTTTCTAGGTAAAACTTCGGGCTATGGAAAGTCTAGATGGAGTCTTTTCTTGTCAAGAAGGATTTACATCCTGCATTGCTTGGTAAAGTGAAAGGTCAAGGATCTCTAACATCGAAAGAATGAGAGAAAATGGATTTGAAAGCATGGGAAAATTTTTTTATAGCTCTCTCAAGCAATGTGTTGTTTAATGTTTCAGTGAAGAAGACAACAAGAGAGCTGGTTGAAATGTTATCTCCATTATATGAAATACCTTCAACTTCAAACAAGGGTTTTCTAAAGAAGAAGTTATATAATCTAAAAATGAAAGAAGGAGGAGTGATATCAAATCATCTCAATGATTTCAATACATTAGTTACTTAGTTGATTTAGGTTGGTATCCCATTAGATG
Organism: Thuja plicata; assembly: GCA_018584345.1. Classification (NCBI taxonomy): domain Eukaryota; kingdom Viridiplantae; phylum Streptophyta; class Pinopsida; order Cupressales; family Cupressaceae; genus Thuja; species Thuja plicata. The sequence continues at coordinate 274,593 of MU226216.1, forward strand.
ATGAAATAAAGGAAATCATATTTTTATGCTCAGTTTCAAACAATCAGGAAGGTGTAGTAATGGCTGTGAGCACCTCAGTAGTAGCCAAGAGCAAGCTGAAATTTGATGAAGTTGCAGCCACACTACTTAGTGAAGACATGCAAAGGAAGCACCAAGAACCCTCTTTCGGTGATGCTCTCATAGCTGTGAGCACAAGCAATAGAGGTAGAAGTCACAAGAGAGGAAGAAACAAAAATACTAATAATGGAAGAGGTAGATCGAATCATCACTCGAAATCAAGAGGAAGAAATGGCACTTGCTGGTTTTGTGGAAAACCAGGGCACAAAAAGAAGTAATGTTGGAATTACAAGAAGGCTCAAAATAACATTATTAATGGCAATGCTCATGCTGCGACTGATGAAGCTTTGGTACTGGTAGCTAGTGACATGGATTCAAGTTCATGAGTTCTTGATTCTAGTGCATCTTTTCATGCTACTACAGGTCGAAGTGCTCTCACAAATTACCACAAAGGTATATGTTACCCAAATTTTTACATCCTGTGCAATTTGGCCATCCTCTATGTTTTCCCGCCCAAAATGGCTAGGCCCCTTTTCAAATCTTTCTTTTACGTCATATCTTTGAGTTGCGCGACTGCGCGACGAGCTTCCAATTGCGGTCGTCGCGTAATCACGACCTATTCTTGCATAAGTTCAATCCACCCCCGACTCAGTGACGAGCTGAGGAAATGAGTTATCACGCAATCGCGAGCTATAAAGGTCAAAGTCGTTCTAGCTTTGCGACTAGGCGGGTAAGTGTTTCAAAGCCTCATCGCGCAGTCACGATGTCTATTTCATGTTGGGTTCCTAGCTCGCGAGTTAGCGACGAGCTCAATGAGGGATGCGTCACGCAGTCACACTGACGGTTTCAACAGGCCAAAAGGGTCAGCGACCGAGCGACCAAAGGATGTGATCAGCTCATCGCTCAATCGCTACAGTTGTCAAATGAAAGAGAAAGGGGTTGCGAGTGTGCGACTGAGGAAGAAAGTTTCTCATCGCTCAGTCGCCGAGCAATGAAGGTAAAGGGTTTTCAGCTCGCGACTATGCACCGAGAAAATAAAGATGCCGTCGCACACTCGCCGAGCAATCAAGATAAACAAAATGCATCTCGCGAGCGTGCGACAAGCAAAAAGTAGGGCTCGTCGCTCACTCACCGAGCAATGAAGATAAAGCATGGGCAACCTGTGAGTGTGTGACTGAAGAAAATAAAGATGATGTTGCCCAGTCGCCGAGCAGTTCAGATAAAGTAAAAGGAGCTCACGACCGAGCGACCAAAGGAGCAGATGAGCTCATCACGCACTCGCCAATGTATCAAGATAAACAGAAAGAGGTTGCAGGTGTGCGACGAGCTGGAGGAGTAGCGTAGTCGCGCGGTCACCGAGCAATAAAGGTAAACTAAATGCTGCTTGCGAGTGTGTGACCGAAGAAGAAAGTGATTCGTCGCGCAGTCATCGAGCAACCAAATGAAAGAATGATCTATCTGCGGGACTGCGACGAGCTACAGAGAAGGTGTCATCGCGAAGTCGCTAAGCAATAAAACAAAGGAAAGGGTTGCTCGTGACTACGCGATCGATAAAAGAAAGAGCTCATCGCTCAATCGCCAATGTTTCAAGGACATCAGAGATCAGCTCGCGACTGAGTGATTGACAAAAGAAAAGGCCTCGTCGCACACTCGCTGAGAAAAAAGGATAAAAAAGAAACGGCTCGCGAGTGAGCGATTAACGAGGGATGCAGCTGTGGTCGCGCGCTCGCGCATAAAATAAGAGTAGAAGATAAAGGCTTGCGGGTTTGCGACCAAAGGAAAAGGCAGCTCATCGCTCAGTCGCCGAGTAACAAGGACAAATGAAAAGGAGCTTGCGACTACGCGATTGGAGTATAGAGATGGATTGTCGCTCAGTCGCGCAGGATTAAAAGATAGTTTAACACAGCCTGTGACTGTGCGATGATGTTGCAGATGGAAGTCTTCATAGCCCAGGATGTTTTCTCAGTTGCAGGCGTGGAAAAGGATATAGAGTCTAATCACGAAGTTATTGCTCTCAATTGCAATTGGCCGAAAGGCATGGTCGTGGTCGAGGACTCAATGATGAAAGATGGAGCGGCGGCCGTCGGGGGTCTTTTCTTGTCCTGGGAGACTGTGATCAGTTGGTGAACATTCATGATGGGGGTTACTTGCAGGTAGAGCTGATTTCTTCCAAGTTGCGTGTCTGCAGACATGATCAAGTACAGGGATGGGCGCAAAGAAGGAAATCAAATCTGATTTGATCAGGATTCATCCTTGGTGCAAATTTATGGCTAGATTAGATTTTTGTCCTAGGGTCAATTATTCTATTGTAAATCTGTAACCCTAGTTAGGTTTTGAGACTCCTGCCTGCGTGCAGTTGAGGGTTGTATAAAAGAGTTTTTGAGAGCCTTAGTGCTCAGAAGATTTTGGCATTTTGTAAGGAGAAGTCATTCTTCCCAGGAGCTATCTGAGGCATTCTTTCTGCCCTCTGGCTTTTACATTCTGTAATCTCCTCATTGATCATGCAAGCTATTGGAAGTACTTTGTGATAATCCTTCATATCCCTATGCTTCCTGGTTTGTATTATCTCTTATTGGATTGAAGTTTATGAATGCTAATTAATG
>MU226216.1:282198-294200 GCA_018584345.1 Thuja plicata
TGTCTCATTCCTACACCTGGTTGCAGAGAAGGATGTTTGTTTGCAGGTCATAGGTTGAGTCTTTTGTTCAGGCCTTCCTATGAAATACTTATGCAAGCCTATCTAGTGAGTTGTGACTTATTTGACCAGGTTCTTTCATTGGTTTCATTCCTCTATACTGAGATCCAAGCCCTAATTTCGGTGCATCACCTAGTAGGTAGTTTGCTTTCAGTCATTTCCCTTTCATGCAATCCTTCTATCCCTTTCCCTCAAAAGTTTACTTTCCTGTTTAAGAAGCAAATTAAGGTGATTATCCAAGAGGAACCAGCCTAGAACCTGGAGGTCTCATCTCAGTTAGCATAAGGTCCCACAACCTTGAGATGATTCCCTTGTTATACTGGATTATCAAGACCAAGAGAGCTTGAGATCAGAGGTGCAAATCCAGTGTATAACAGTATGTTTGGTAAATTTTTTCTTGGTGATAACAAAGAGTGTTATATTGTCAGCAAATGGGATATTTTATTGTTGTCAAAAAATGAAGTAAGTGGGTTCTAAAAGATGTTACGCATGTTCCTACACTTAAGCATAATCTGATTTAAGTCAGTGAGTTATTTACACAATGTTGTAATGTCAATTTTGATCTCACTTCTTGGAGAGTGTCTAAAGGTCAATTAATCTTAGCAAAAGGCAGAAAACTAGAAGTTTATACACTTTAGAGTGTAATGGAGAAGTGGGAGCAGCCATGGCAGTTGTGGACAAAAATGTTGAACTTTTGCATAAGAGGCTTGGTCATATGAGCAAGAAGGGTCTTGAAGTTATGCTTCAACGAGATCAACTTATGGGTCTTAAATCTATTGATTTGCAGATATGTGAACATTGTCTTTATGGAAAACAAAATCGAACCAACTTTGTGTGGATGGGTCATGAGAAGAAATCTTCTCCCTTAAATCTTATTTATTCTGATGTCTTCGGTCCTATGGAGGTAACTTCTATTGGTGGTGAAAATTATTACGTTTCTTTCCTTGATGATTACACTATAAAAGTATGGGATTACATGTTGAATAAGAAATCAAAAGTACTTTCAAAATTTAATAGTTTTAAGGCTATAGTGGAAAATCAGATTGGAAGGAAGATTAAATGTTTACTAATAGACAATTGTGGTGAGTATTGTTCTTCGGAGTTTGATAAATTTTGTGCAGATCATGGTATTTGGAGGATTAAAACAGCCCCTATACACCTCAAGATAATGGTGGAGGTGAGAGGTTGAATCAGACTATTTTGGAGAGAGCTCGGTGTATGTTGTCTAATGCTGGTTTGGGGAAGGAATTTTGGGCAGAGACGTGCAATATAGTAGTTTATTTAATAAATCAAGCTCCTTTGTCACATCTGGATTTTGATATTATGGAAGAAAGGTGGACTGGTAAGAGAATTTCATTTTCTCATTTGCGAGAACTTTTGGATGCGATGCATATGTCCACATTCTGAAAGAGAAGAGAATGAAATTGGATTTCATATCCAAAAGATACATATTTTTAGGGTATGGTGAAGATCAGTTTGGTTTTCGGTTGTGGGATATGGTTGCTAATAAAGTTATTCATAGTTGAGATGTTGTTTTGATGAGTAGTCATTCTCAGGCTTGCAAAATCAGAACTTGAGTTATGGTGATTCAATTAAATTCAATTTATTTGATAATGGAAATAATGTGCAAAGAGTTTCTCGGGTTACACTTCACCCCTCCACTGTTGCTTTGCCTTTTTCAATTTCTACCCAGCCTGCCATCGTTACACCACTGCCAATATCTTCCATCTTTGTTGATAATCCAAGTGCTCCAATGCTGCCAAGGGAATCTCCTTATACTAGTGGAGCTACTGCAGAGCAGTCTACTCTGTTCCCATCACAGCCTCTACTCAATCTTCAGCCACAAGCAGAAATTATGTTGCCTCACTCTTTTCATCTTTAGCAACGGGTATAAATTCTGCAACCTCCCACTCATCTTACACACAGGATACTTCTCTACCACGGGAAGAACCTGTGGATATCTCATCCAACCTGTGTGAGACCCCAACTCCATAGCACGTGCAACACAAAAATTGCAAGAATCATACGCTATTGCAAACTCCCTCTCTTCTGCCACATGAGGATTCTGCTCCTCCATGCATGCACCACTATCTACAAAAAGGAGAAGCTTCCACGAGCCAGGCACAAAGAATTTGCCAAGAGCCAGTTGTCAGTCATTTCCCAAGTGGTAGAAATACGGAGACTTCAGATACTAGGCACAGTCAAGATGGAAGTGATAGAATTTCACTTTGGAGGTCTATAAGAGAATGAAAAAGGTCCATGAAAATTGGATGATTATGAATTGTTATTCTCTTTATGTTCTAATCAGGCACAACCACAAACATATAAGCAAGCATGTTCTGATGTTAATTCAGTGTTCTGAATAGATTCCATGAAAGATAAAATGGATTGTTTAAATACAAATCAGACATGGGATTTGGTTCCTCTTTTGCCAAATCGTAATGCCTTGAAAAAAAAATGGGTATATTGCTTAAAAGAGGAAGATGGAGGTCGAAGGAGATACAGGACCAGATTGGTAGTAAAGGGGTTCTCTCAACAAAAGGGTGTGGACTTTAATGAAATCTTCTCCCCCGTAGTAAAAATGCAAACTATTCATTTGGTATTAGGCATGGCAGCAGTATGGGACCTTGAGCTTGAGAAACTTGATGTTAAAACAACGTCCTTACATGGGGATATTGAAGAAGAGTTATATATGGAGCAGCCAAAAGGATTTGTTAAATAGGGGCAGGAGCATCTATATTGCAGATTAAAAAGGAATCTATATGGGTTGAAGCAAGCTCCACGCCAATGGTATTTAAATTTTGATAACTTCATGACTCAGTAAGGTTTTCCTCACTGTGAATTAGACCGATGTATTTATTACAAATGGCTTCTTATTGGTGAGTTTGTGATTCTACTATTGTATGTTGATGATATGTTGACTGCTGGTAATAGTATGAGAGTTATTCATGAGCTGAAGGCACATTTGGCTGTTCATTTTTCCATGAAAGAACTAGGGGAAGTGAAGAGGATTCTTGGGATGGACATAATCTGTGATAGACAGAAAAGAGAAATTAAATTATCTTAAGAAAAATATATTCTTAAAGTTTTAGAAAAATTTAATTTATGTCTTGTTAGTTCCTGTTCTTGCTGACATAAAAATACTCTCAAAGATCTTGCTCTATTTATCCCAGACACTGACCAAGAAAGATATAAAATGAAAGAAATAGGGCTTTTAAACCCTCTACACTTTGAGCTCCATAAACTTGGGTGGGATTACCCTTCCAACTCTGAACAATCAAATCACTAAATTATTCCAGTAGAATACAAATGGAATTATAGGGACTGACCACTATAACATTTATTGAACAGACCAAAAATAAAAGTAAAGATCAATTTTAATAGTGATAGTCACCTGATTCAGTGGAAAATAGATGAGTGCTTAATCCTAGGGCATGGAGTCATTTTTGAATAACTTTATCCAATTTTCTCATGAACAAGATTTTAAGACAACTACAGAATCAGGCATAAACATAGACATACCTTATATATCTATCCTCACACATATAAAAAATTAATACATCAAATTCATTATCAGCCCTAAATTTCACTGAAACAACCCTAAGGCAATTTTAATCTTTCCTTGATAGAACCCTAAAACTATTTAAAAATATGCCTAACAAATGTATAAATTGAACATTCCTTGAGCATTTAATTTAAATAAAATTTAGAATAGCATAATGAAGAAAAAATACTCATCATATGTTTCAGAAACTATTGATGGATTTCATTTGTATTCATAATTAGAATTGCTTATTACATTCAATAGTAATTCCAAAACCCTACTCAAAATATATTGGTCTTAAACCACTGTTTGTACATTTAAACTTCTACTTCCGAATGAAAAATGGATATCCTCTTCCCAGTAGTCTTGGAATCCTTTTATAACTAAGGATGCAATAAGCTATGGACTACATGGGAAAGATTTACAAAATCTTTACAAAAAAAAATTTGCAGTTAACATTAAAAAAAAGTTGTAACAGAAAACATGTGGCAAAAGTTTGCGAAGTCTGAACAAGGTTTGTTGTTAGAGTTTGATAATATCCTCTTCATCCTTTCATCTTTCCTTCCCACCTATTCACATCTTTGGCGGTGTGCCAATCAAAAGTATTTTCTTGCTCCAGCTTAGCAATAGCCTCTATCCACCTAGCATCAATGGTTGTTCTAGCCTCTGACACAAACTTTGCCATATCTCTCTCAACCTTGAAGAGGTTGTCAATCAGTTCATTGAAATATTTAGCATTGACATCCTTTCCTAGGCATTTCTTCACCTCCTCATTCATAAATATCCCTTCAAATACATCTGTCTAGTAGGATTGTGGCTTCAGAATGCCAACTTCATCATATATTTTCAGGATCAGGGGAGGGCATTGGTCACCAAACATTTGCAATTTTTTTTTTTTTTAAGTCAGCCTTACCATTGAAGAAGCCATATGTATTATTCACCTCATTGATCATTTCAATAGTATCTATGATTTTATCAAGAAATTCATCACTATATAACATGGTTTTCTTCAATTTGTCCACTATCCTGTCTCTTCCTGACCAAGTCGTAAACATGGGCTCCAAGAATGTCATAGCTTCAACAGCTATCTTTGATGCTTCTTGCAATGAGCCATACAATGTATACACTATGTCAATCTTCTACTTCAAAACATCAATTCGATGTTGAAGTATGGGAAATATGATAGACATGATATTTATGCTCTATCCATGTGACAATTCCTTGGACTGGCCTTCTGCCATTGTTGAATCTTATTTTGCCTCTGTGGCATCATCTGTTTCAATTTTTGGTATTTCCTGAGGGACTGGAGTCTTCTATCTTTTAGTCTCCACTAATTCCTCCTTCAATTTTGCAATCTCCTCCTCCAATGTGTGGTTATGTACCACCACCTATTCATGATTTTTTGCTAAGGCCATCATCTAGCCAAAAGTTGTTTCATACCTTTTAGATAGATCATCAACCTTTGCTAGGTTCATGAAAGACACTTGGGTCATCAACTGAGCTATCTTAGTGTCACTGGTGTTCTGTAGATTCCAAATCATCTAGTTTGCTCTCTTTTCCTCTCTTATTGTCATGACTAGAGGCTTTTGCGTAGCAGGGCCCAATGACCAGATAGCTAGAGTCTTGGATTTAGGATCAAACCCTGATCCTTTCAGAACTTCATCCATCTCAAAATCTATTTTCAATAGGGGATCTTCTTGTCTCCTAATCTGATCGATGATAAATGTGGACTGCAAGTCCCAACTAGGCATCAATAGTACTCCTCTATTTTGTACCAGCAATCTAGCTTGCTCCACAGTGATTGATTCACTCTCAAGATTATAATCCTGGGGTGTCTTCACAATCTCTTCATTTTTGTCTACATTTTCTTCACTTATGGTTATACTTTGTCTCAATTATTTTTGTTTCATTTTGATCAAAAAAATTTTGAACTCTTCAGATTTTATGAATTCATCATCTTTCATGAATTCATTTTCTATCATTATCCTCTCACCAGCTTCTCCAAATAGTGTCATCTAATTATCCCCTTGACCTTCAGCTTGTGGCTCTTTCTGTAATTGCCTTTCTAGCTTTCTGAAGTATTTGCCATGTTTTGTTATCACAGCCTTGGCCAAACTTTTCCTATCCTGCCCCCTCTTATGCTTTATTTTCTATTGTTTCTTGGGAGGCTCTCTAATAGAAGTAGCCTCTTCACCATTTTCTTCTTCTTCTTGGCTATGTTCCTCCTATTTTTACTGATGTACCTATTGTTTTTCTTGATGTTCCTAGTCATGTAGTGCAACAAGAATTGGAGATCCTTGAGATTGTGCATCCTTAGCACTGCATTGTGGTACTTGTTCCATCAAGGTGTCATAATATTTAAGCATTTCCTCCATTCTTTTCAGGTATGGGAGGTCAGGGAAGAAACTAGAAAAAGTCTTACCTAATTCCTTCCATTCAGCTTCTGCCCTAAGAAGATCATTCCATTTCCTTCTTCTCTCTTGGACTTAATCTTTTTCAAACTTGTTTCTTTCAATATCTTCCTCATCCAGAGACTCGTGATATCTGATAGTTACCCAGGAAACCATACCTTTCAGAGCTATTTTTATAAAAAGATTTAGGGTCCTTGAATCTAGCAACAGTTGTAGACATTCTATATTGTTTCAGAAAGTCATTGATGAAATCAAACACTCTTTTTCCAATAGAAAAATCAAAGGCCACCCATAGTCTAGGAATAACAGTGCCCCTCCTATGTCCTTCTAGGAGTTCTTTATCAACCCAAGTAATTTTCCAAACAAACTCTAAAAATGCAACTCTAAGAGGCACAAATTTAGGTAGGATATGAGGAGGTTGAGAACAACCATATACCCTAGTGATAGTGAAATGATCAAAGAAAAAGAAATCCCCCCAATTGTGAGTGATTGGACACTTCTCAATAAACTGATAAGGCCTTATAATTCTCCTAACCTCAACTGGCAATTTGTCCCTATCAGTTCCTAGTAAATCAAAGATTGAATCTACAATCCAATTACAGAAGCATACAAAAGATGAATTTATAGAGGAACTATCCCAAACCATGGTCCACCTTTGAATCGGCATGCTGACACCATATTTTGAATCAAATAGTTGTAGTTCCTCGTCCATGGAAGCCTTGTTTTAAAATAGAATCATAAGAATTGTATGAGAATAACATTTGAAAGTTGGGACGGGGACATTATTTTGTATGTCTACCAATGCTACATGTATAGCTTCAACTAGGTACCCCACATAATCATAATCTGAAGTGGCCTCTGGATGTTGAATGTTCATAGCCATCATTAGTAGGTCTACAACAATAGTAGCATCCCCATCAAAACCTCACACGTTGCTCAGGCCATACACTGTGCATTTGACATAATGGTTAAAAAGGGATAAATCAAAAGGAGGCTGAACATTATCTGGGATTATTACCAGATTTCTTTCTACTCTAGGCATGAATCTAGGCATCTCATATTTCTTAATCAATTTCTCCCTCTTCTTATAGTCTACCTTTATCTTGTCTAGGTCAATTTATGTGCATAATGCACCAGTAATTCCAAAAACCTCCGTTACTGACCTCCTATTGATATGCACTAGGGCCTCCTTGTTCTTTTTTCTAATTACCCTAGCTAATGGTCAATAATTCTTAGCCAACTCCCTAATTAATTATACGTCCACATATATATTAGGCACAATTAATTTAGCCATGTTTAAATCCCAGGGATTAAAAATTGGGATGACTTTAACTCTATTATTCCAGAAATAATGAAATAGAGTATTACCCGAGTATCCTGTAGTGATAGGATTTTTGCACTGACTCCATCTATCCTTCCACTCATCCCAGTTGGCACTATTTGTGTTTGATGTAACAGGCAGCAATTCAAAAAATTCCTCTATATATTTCATTGTGGTAGCCTTATTCTTTTAAGACCCATGTGAAGCAGCACTGGTAGTAGCTTGACTCATCTTTCTTCTTCAAATTTCTATTTCAGAAAAGCAAGCTCTATCGCTCTTCATATAAAATCTTAGAATATAGAATTGAGAACTATAAAAAATCAAGCGCAATCATTCATCTTTATAGCCATCAAATCGGCTTCTTGTCCACTTGAATGCCAAATTCTTAGACTTGCAGTGTCATGCAATCATGTCTCTGTAACTAATGCTGCCATTAATTTACACTATATGATCCCTGCTAGAAAAGAGTACACACCTTTTCTCTTTTTTGCCTTTGTAAGCCTAAAATGAGCCACCTGTCCACTTGTTTCCAACCTGCTGTACCTTGCTTATATTCAAATTTTTCCTTGCGAGTGAGTGACAAGACCTTTCCTTTTGAGTAGTTGTGCACTCGCGATCTGTCTTTTCTTTGGTTGATATACGCCATGACTAGGTGATGACCTAACTTGAAACTTCATCATTTGATAGTCACACACTCACTATCTCTTTCTTCTTTGTATTTATACATGAGCGAGTGAGCAACGTTACTTTTCCTTTTATCAGTCGCAGACTCGCCGCTCAAAACTTTACTTTCTTTGAAACCTTGCAAGTGAGCGATATGATCTTTATTACTCAATCATTTCTCAGTCGCACACTCCCTGACCTCTACTTATCATGATTTGCACTTGAGCAAGTGTGCGGTTTTTCAAAACAATCACACATTATTTTCTAGTCACGCAGTCGCTATAGCTTTCTGATTTGTCTTCATACCTCTACAGGGGAGCAATGACTTATTTTCATTATGCACTTTTACTTAGTCGCTCACTCGCACTTCAAAATATTTTAGTTCATAAGAATTAGGGAGTGAGCGATGACCTTTTTCATCCATAGTTGTATACTCGCTACTGAGATTTCTTTATGAAAGAATCCTTCATGACTGAGCGAGCACCTTTCAATCTTCTTCATCGTGCACTCATGGGTTGAAAACTTAACCAGCACATTGTCTACGAGTGAGCGATAGCCAACATGTTTCCTTAATCGCACACTCGCTAGCTCTTTATCACTTGACTTCCTTCATGGGCAAGTGGGCAATAGATTTTTGTCTTTCTTTTATTGTGCACTCGCGAACTCATCATTTCAAATTGCAAATCCTTGGCGAGTGAGCGAGAACACAACTAATCACTTAATCATGCACTCACACACCTTAAATAAAACTAAATACTTCTTGTGCGACTGAGAAAGAAAGACCATCTAATGACCAAAACATACTGTATCACGTACTCGCACCACACAAAACACAATAGTTAAGACTTGTGTGAGTGAGCGGTACTTAAAATATGACCTCCTTGCGCACTTGCAGGTTCAAATGATATGCATAATAAATTAGTATGAGGGAGCGGCAAGACCTTCTCTTACATCACTCGCTCAGTCATGGACCAAAAAGTGAAAGACCTAAGACCACCATCACTATGCAATACATAAAAAATTAACTCATTGCTAACTCGCTAAACCTATTAACATAGAATTGACCCCCGCACGAGTGAGCGACATATAAAATATTTCAAACTTGCTCAATCGCACACTAATAACCCAAATTCAAAATTACATCACGATTGTGCAATTTGATTACTTAACCATAAATTTGATTTTGATTAAGTCTTAGAACAAGGCAATTTGAAGAATTGACCATAAATTTGATTTTGACATGAAAAGACATGGATTTTGAATCAAAAGACTTAGGAAAAATTGCCAAAGCATGAAAATTTGAAAATTTTCATATGCAGTGCTAACATGTCCAATGAAAAATCGGTTGCCACTCCATTGGCTGATCACTTTAGATTATATTCCAAAAACTTCCTTTCCACTCTAGAAGAAAAACATGAGATGGCGGGTATTCCTTATTCTTCAGCAGTTGGGAGTTTAATGTATGCCATGGTTAGCACACGTCCGGATATTTCTCATGTAGTGGGAGTTGTGATTGGTTTTGTGAGTAATCCAGGTAAAACTCATTTGCAAGCAGTTCAATGGACTCTTTGGTATTTAAGAGGCACTTCCTCTAATGTTTTATGTTTTAATAGTAAGACCCCTTATATTTCTGGATATGTTGATTCTGATATGGCTAGAGATTTAGATAATAGGAGGTCAACAATAGGATATGTGTTTACTTTTGTCGGGGCAATGATTAGTTGGACTTCTCGAAAGCAACAAGTGGTTTCTCTTTCCTCTACCGAGGCTGAATATATTTCTCTTACTGAGGGAGCTGAAGAGCTTATATGGTTACAATGAATGTTTGGAGAGTTGGGATTTAAACAATCCATCTTTACTTTGTTTTATGACAGCAACAGTGCCATTCATTTGGCCAAAAATTCTACATTCCACAGTCACACAAAGAATATAGAAACCAGATTTCTATGATATGATTCATTGACTCATTAGCATCAATAGGAGGTCATGGTGGTTAGGTGTATCAGAAAGAATAGTTTGGGTTCGGTATCCTACGACAGATGTTTTGGTCCATTTCAATTACATCACTGTAATTAGGATCACCCATATAATAGTAGGGGTCATGGTTACAAATCGATGGTAGAAAGTTGTCAACATCAAAACCCATAATCGCTCCTCTCATCACACGCACCATTGCTCTGGTCAGACCGATCTGGGCTCATTGTAGGGTATAAAAGGCTTGTCTAGAAGTGGGATGGAGCACTACAGATGAAGACACTGATCAAAACTATTGATTCCATTCCTCAGCCTAGTGTGCATCATCCCCTGCATACATGAAGAGTGGGAGGGAACAACCACTGAGGAGAAAAAAGGAGGGTGGGATAAGAGATCTAACAAAGGTTTTTAGGGCCCCTACTATTCTATGGCATGGGGAATTCTTCTAACTTAGTTTAGTTTCTCCAGAACTATACTATGGCCATAGAATTTATAGGGCCACCCAATTATAGTGCCCCGGGACCTCCCTCGGTATGATCTAAGAGGCAGGGAGCCTAGCTGAAGGGAAGAGCAGGAGTTGTCTTAGAATAGATAGTCTCTCTATAGGCATTGATTCATCATGCTCTTGAAGAGGGAAGATTAAAGTTGGAGAAGGTTGATACAAAGGTTAATCTGGCTGATGCGCTCACCAAGGTTGTACCTAAGGAGAAGTTCAAATTCTGTAGAGCTTCTCTCAGTATTGTCACGACATAGCCATAAGCATTCCAAGTAGGGGATATATCTATGCAGCACTGGTTGGACTTCAAGTGGGAGATTATAATGGTTCTGACAGAGATTATTTAATGGTTCTGATTGTGCAGTCCAATCATTGCCGACTCTTCCTCTTCTCAAACTTTTTGTCTCCCATTGAAAGACTAATATTGTATAAAAAAAGCCACTGATGTTGCTATAAGTTGTATTGTTGATTATCTGAATAAGAGATAAGTCCCTTCTTGAAGAGTGGATGTAATCCAAGATAGCTAGATGAACCACTATAAAATACTATTTTTTCTCTTGTATTCATTGTGTAGTTTTTATATTGTTTTCAACATTTCCATTAGCTCAACAAATCCTATAGGATCTTTGACTGTTAAATTACATGCGGCTGGAAGGAATACCTCGAGGCTTGGACCGACTTAGCATTCTTAAAGAGCTTCAAGTCATCGGCTATGAAGGGTGCCACAATGATCTTCATGAAAATGGACATTATGGGCCAATTTTCAAACGTCGTAATGTGCAAGTGAAATTTGGATAATGGTAACTGTGGTTTAGCTGAATGTAAAAGTAGAAAATGTCTATTGTATCTAATTACAGTCAAAGAAGGAAAAGTGAGTATAATTCTCGCAACTCACCCTTCACAATCCTGTTCTATCATTGTTAAAGTTAGGTATCATTGTCAAACCTCGCAATTCACCCTACCTACTTCTTGCTTTTGTTTTGACCACATATAGCTTATTGATTTATGGTGATCGTACTAATATTTATAATTCGTGGATGTAAAAAACCATAAATGTATTTTTATATAAAACATTTTTGGTGGTTTGAAGGGCTATTATTATGAGGCTTTGGTTGAAAATAAATTGGTATAAATCTTAAATGCTTGTATGTGGTGATTTTTTGTTTGAAGAACAATATGGTCTTGCTTATTTGATGTTAAAATTAACAATTTTGTCTTGGTGTGCAATGCATATACTAAAGAGGTGTGAAGGTAAATGAGAATTTATTTTTTAATCATTTTAAGCATAAATTTGTGTAGTACATGAGGTTAAATACTTTGATTATTAGAAAAGGATGATGTTTGTGCAAGAAATTTTTGAATGGAGAAGTGATCACTTTAAATCAATTGCACATCAGCTTACAATGATCTAAAATAAAATATTTGAATTAGGAGAATAATTAGGCTTAATTACCAAAAAGCACATGTTATGTTTGCAAGAGGGAGAGAGGGGTAACTAGGGAAAGATGAGGATTTAAAAAGGGAGAGATAGAGGGG
>MU226216.1:295066-321165 GCA_018584345.1 Thuja plicata
CTATACCTGATTAATTTTTAAATTTATATAATTAAGACACAACTAAACAATACAAATAATTTAAATGAAAAAGTTAATTTTTAAACCAAAAATAATAATAATAACTGAAAAAATGATTTAAAATAATGAAATATGCAAATAATTCATACCTTACTCAATTTAGGAAAAAAATACTTTAGCAGATTGGATATGTAATTATCTTAGAATATCATATACTGAAAACCAAAAGTCACAGGTTAAAATGAGACCAGCGACCATTCAACTAGGTATATAAAATACTCTTAGGGATCAGATATCCGGTCCATATCGGGCATGTAATTCTAATGAATAAAAATGAATTTAAAATTATAAGCGTTGTGTATAATGGTAAAAAAATGCATATAATATATTATATATTATATTAATATATATTAATATACACAAATATTAATTCTATTTAATATATAATATATCATAGATTAATATTATATATTATATTATATGTATTAATATTAATATATTATATATACATACATACGTACATACATATAAATTACAATAAATTAAAATTATGAACATAATATTTACTTAACTCTAATATACATATATATAATACATAGACCAAATAATTTAATTATCATCAAGGTGGAAGGTTGTATTGAACAAAGAGACTTTCTTCAAATCTGGTGTACTTTTACAATTGTTGTTGGGATGTGATGTCCAATAGTTGCTTCTCATCTTTTCCTTGTGTGTCCATTCAACTTCTTCATATCCTATGACGAGTCTCTTTTGATATATATACATTTCTGTTGTTGTAATTCAGATTCAATCGAAGAAGTTAATAATAAGATTTCTCTGCAAGTGTGGATGTAGGCATTCTTGCTGAACCGTGATAAATCTCTGAGTTTATGTGTTATTCTATATTTGTCTTTGTTGTTTGAATTTCTCATTTCTTTTCAACTTTCACAATTGGTATTAGAGCAGGTTTGTCCAGCGATTTAGAAATTGGGGATAAAATTCAAAAAAAATGGAGGAATCAATAGTGCAGAAATTCGTAGGCAAAGATTTCAGCCTGTGGAAGGTACCGATGGAATCATTTTTTATCAAGAAAGATCTCTAACTGGCTTTAGAAGGGAAAAAAAAGAAGCCAACTTTGTTGTAAGATGAAGACTAGGAAATCTTGGACAAAAAGGCAAGAGAATCAATGTTTCTTTCATTGTCCGACAATATCTTGTTTAATGAAATAAATTCACCAACCACCAAGGAGGTGTGGGATAAATTAGCCAACACATATGCGATGGCTTCACCGCTAACAAAGTCTTCATTATGAATAAATTTTACAAACTCAAACTAAGGGAAGGTGGAACCATGACAAACCACCTCAATGAATTCAACATATTAATCAGCCAAGAAAATTTAGTTGGCATTAAACAAGATGATGAAAGCAAAGTTTTTATTCTTTTATGCTCTTTACCTAGTAGTTGGGATGGTGTGGTCATGACCATAAGCACTACGGCTTCAAGCTATAGAAAGTTTCCATTTGATGAAGTTTCAGTCACTCTTCTCTCTGAGGACATGAGAAGGAAGAATGATGAATCTTCATCCGGAGAAGCCTTGACGGTAGTAAGTACCGAGAATAGAGGACGAAGTCAAAATAGGGGTAGAAATAATCATCATAGGAAATCAAAATCTGCATATAGATCAAATTCAAGAGGACCTATTGATTGTTGGTTTTGTGGTAAAGCTGGTCATGTCAAGAAAGATTGTAGAAATTACAAAAAGGCTCAAGAGAAAGTTCAGGACAACAAAGCTAACACAACTTATGATTGTGTGGATGGTGCCTTGTTATTGTCCATAGGTGATACTACTTCAAATTCATGGGTATTGGATTCTGGTGCATCATTTCATGCCTCCTCATGCACGGACCTCTTCACAAATTATCAAGAAGGTAACTTTGGGAAAGTTTATTTAGGGGATAATAAGGCTTGTGAAATTATTGGAAAAGGAGATTTTTTTTGTGCTTAGAATGTGTTAAATGGATGTTTAAAGATGTTCGTCATGTTCCTCAATTGAAAATAAATTTAATTTCAGTGAGTCGGCTCTATTCTCAAGGTTTTCTTACCTCTCTAGCGGATGCATGGAAATTTACAAAAGGTTCCATGGTTATTGCGAAAGGGGATAAAGTTGGTAGTCTCTGCATATTAGAAACTATTGGTGAAATAGGAGTTTCCATGATAGTTGAGGACAAAAATTCAGAGCTTTGGCATCAAAGGCCCAGTCACATGAGCAAGAAGGGCCTTGAAATTATGCACAAGCAGGAACAACTACCGGGCCTAAAATCAATTAATTTACCATTCTGCAATCATTGTCTTTATGGAAAGAAAAATTGGGTAAGCTTTCTAAAATTTGAACATGAGAAGAAGGATACACCATTAGCACTTGTCTATTTTCATGATTTTGGACCAGCTAAGGTAAGCTCTATTGGAGGAGCTAATTACTTTGTTACTTTTCTTGATGATTACACAAGGAAAGTATGGATATTTACGCTTCATAAGAAATCTAAAGTATTTAATAAGTTTAAGATTTTTAAAGCTTTTGTTGAAAATTAGATTGGAGATAAGATTAAATGTTTAAAAAAAGATAATGGAGGAGAGTTTTTCTCTTCAGAATTTGACTCATTTTGTGTAGATAATGGTATTCGCAGAATTAAAATTATTTCATTTACACCTCAAAAAAATGGGGCAGCTGAGAGGTTCAATAGAACAATTTTGGAAAAGGCTAGATGCATGCTTTCTAATTACGGTTTGGGCAAGGAATTTTGTGTGGAAGATTACAATTAAATAGTGTATTTGATAAATCGAAGCCCTTCATCTCGGTTGGATTTTGGTATCCCAGAAGAGGAATGGCTGGAAAAGAGGATCTCATATTCTCACATCTAGGTATTTGGATGTAAAGGCTATGCTCATGTCTCAAAAGGAAACAGGACAAAGCTGGATTTAAAAATATAGAAATGCATTTTTGTGGGATATGGAGAAGATCAATATGGTTTTCACATATGGGATCTGGTTACTAAGAAAATTATTTGAAGCAGTGATGTAGTCTTCAATGAGAAGATATTTCTCGCTATTCAAAATCAAAATGAAAAACCAGCAGAGGATTATGTTCCAATTTCAATTTTTGAAAATAATTCAAATTCTCAACCGATGCCTTTGCAAAGTAATCTTGGTGGAGGACAAATGTATTAGTTCATATCTACACCATCTGTGGAATGGTTTCAACAAACCCCTATTTTCCCTCAATTCATGGCTGATAATAATGATGAAAATGCTTTGTTTAATGAGGATGATACACAGACATTCTCTGGTCCACATGTCACATTTAGCCCATAGCTTGATTGGTGGAGGTCACCTTCTACATTGAATGAAGGGAATGGTGCACCAAATCCTCCAATGCTGAATGGAGGAAATACACAATATGGTTTAAGAGACATTCAGAATTCTGCAAATGAGAGAAACAATTGGAAGACTCCTCTACGCAACCACCAAACAAGTCCAACAACACGTAGCACCCCACCACATGCCATGTCTACAAACAGGGAAATCGCTACGGGTGGGACTCATCCACAGGATGCTGGCCAGGTCACACAGTCCTTAGCCAAGATGGACCGCTCTATGTAAAGGGGATACGTGGGTCCCTCCTTTTCTTTTGTGTGGCCATCTAACTCCCATGCCACTCCTATCCCTTTGGACATTACATGCCCCCAAAATTACATTGAGAAGTTTCCTTCCACGATGAGTAAAGCCAGTCATCTCCCACCTCCACACAAAAGTCATGCTGAGTTTAAAAACTGTGACTTGTATGACGGGTTTGATGCAAAAATTAGGGATTATGCTGAGAATAACTTCCCTACCATCAGCAACTGTGGAAGCACTGCCAAATTGGGGTGAACACCAGTCATTTGCATGTTGTTTCTCCTCTTGGTCTTGCATATTTCACTCCTAATTCAGATATCACACAACAAATTCCATTGAATACGAGAAGGAAAACCACTGGAATTAGTGTACAAAGACTAATTAATACTTCTAATAACAATGAGAAAAACATTGTTGATCAACCATCAGAATAGAGTATTTAACAGGAACACACTCATGAATTGTGAAGGTCTTTTAAATAAAGAAAGCTTTCATCAAAGTTCTCTAATTATGAGCTCTTGTTTGCAGAAGAAGCAAAGCCTATGGTTTTAGTTTCTGACCAAATAGAGCCAACAACTTTTAAAGTGGAAATGAAGAATGAGAATTCCAATAAATGGTAGGCTACAATGCGAGAAGAAATAGATTCTTTATTAAAAAACCAAACATGGGATTTGGTATCTCTTCCACCTAATTAAAGAGCATTATAGAACAAGTGGGTTTACAAATTGAAGGAAGAGGACATAGGTAGACAACGATTTCGTGCGAGATTAGTTGTCAAAGGATAAGCACAGCAACAAGGTATCGACTTTGATGAAATTTTTTCTCCCGTAGTAAAGATGACTACCATTTGGGCAGTTTTGGGCTTTGTTGCAGCTTGGGATCTTGAGCTTGAACAATTGGATGTAAAGACAACATTCTTACATGGAGATGTTGATGAAGAATTATATATGTTTCAGCCTGAAGGTTTTGTCAAAAAGGGCCAAGAGAATCTTTATTGTAGATTGAAGTGAAGTCTATATGGGCTCAAACAAGCCCCAAGACAATGGTATTTGCAATTAGATCAATTTATGCTTGAGCATAAGTTTATTTTCTTGGAAGTTGATCCATGCGTGTATATAAAATGACTACCTAATGGTGGATTTATTATTCTTTTACTTTAAGTTGATGACATGTTAGTTATAGGCACTAGCATGAAGCTTGTTCATGAACTTAAGAAACATTTAGCTAACAGATTTTCCATGAAAGATTTTGGAGCAGCGAAAATGATTCTTGGAATGGCTATTATTCAGGATAGAAATAAGAGACAACTTTGGTTATCTCAAAAACAATACATTAACAAAGTATTGGACAGATTTGGGATGCTAGAAGCTAAGCCAGTTAGCATACCTTTAGCTTCTCATTTTCAGTTGTCAGCTGAATTGTGTCCTAAAACCCAAGTGGAAACATATTTTATGCAAAACATCCCTTATACTTTTGTTGTTGGGAGTATTATGTACGCCATGATTTCCACTCGTCTAGACATTTCTAAAGCGGTGGGAGTAGTTAGCTGATATATGAGTAATCCAGGTAAACCTCATTGGGAGGCTATCAAATGGATCCTAAGGTACTTAAAAGGTACCTCTGATTTTGCCTTATGTTTTGGCAAGGATAAGGCATGTTTGCAAGGTTTTGTGGATTCTGATCTTGGTGGCGACTAAGATAAATGTAGATCCACTTCTGGTTATGTTTTCACCTTTGTTGGGGTAGCGATAAGTTGGGGCTCTAAATTGCAACATTCAATTGCTCAAACATCTGTAGAGGCTGAATACATGGATCTTTCGGATGGGGCCAAGGATATGGTATGGTTGCAGCTTTTATTCAAAGAATGGGGTTTGAAGAAAACACATTTGCTCTATTTTCTGACAGCAGTAGTGCCATATTTATGACTAAGCATCATACCTTGCAGCATCGATCCAAACACATTGAGCTGCACTATCACTATATTCCCCAATTGGTTGAAGATAGAAAGCTTCATGTGGAGAAGATTCATACGAAGGTGAATCCAGTTGATGCACTCACAAAGGTTGGTACCCGGGAGAAGTTTGAATTTTGTCAAGCTTCTCTTGGCATTCTTCAGATATAATGACTGAAGCAAGTAGGGGAGTCTTTGGTTACAACAGCATTGGTCTTCAAGTGGGAGATTGCTAGGATGTGAAGCCCAACGGTTGCCTCTCGTCTTTTCCTTGTGTGCCCATTCGACTTCTTCATATCTTATGAAGAGTCTCTTTTAATATATATACATTTCTTCTATTGTAATTCATATTCATTTGAAGAAGTTAATAATAAGATTTCTCTGCAAGTGTGGATGTAGGCATTTTTGTTGAACCATGAGAAATCTCTGAGTTTATGTGTTATTCTGTATTTGTCTTTATTGTTTGAATTTCTCAATTATTTTTTACTTTCACAATTGTCACGTCAAAGTCACAAAACATTAGGGTTGAGTTTGTCTTGGATGAGCAATTTTCTTAGTTTTGGAAGCGTCACGATGATCTTTAATTCTTTGAATGACAGGAAAATTTTGGGCACGCAGGCTCACAAATGTAACTAAGGCAGAATTGGTAAAAAGTGAAATTAATATTTCCTTCCATATTTCGTAGAATTTTTTGAGAATTCATCTGTAAATTCCATACTCAACTACAAAACATCGCAGTAGATTAAGCATATCACTTTCATCGAAATGCATTAGATTGGTGATCAAGTTGCCAATTGTAGTCTAATAACATCATTTATGATCAATTAATGGGCGTAATGGTTACGTTGATCATACTGCATTCCCATTTTATCAATTTTTTATTTATTCTCGTCATTACGACTATGTTGTTTTAGAGCCACCTTTATGGTGGTATTATACAATCATTTATAATAGAGTGTACTCATTTATAGCAAGTATTATGCATTCAGAAATTAAATAAAGTGGTATTATGCATTCCTAAATTAAATAGAGTGTGCTCATTTATTACGATATTGAATAGCAAGTCATTTTTTTCTTTGAGTAGAACTCATGATTTTCACATAAAATATTTTGTCATAAAATGTGTTTAAAAGATAAATGTAATTAAATGTAAATTTGTCATATTTGAAATATTAAAAAAAAATATGAAAATATTTTCATTATAAAAAATTAAATGATTCAAATTTTATTGCAAAAAATTATTGAAAAATAAATTTTCCTCTAAAATAATTTCTAATATTTTCCAAATAATGTTAGAAAGTAGTCATTTCATCCTTAATATTTTGTAATTATATGTTTAATTATACCAAAACAACAAGACTTGTTTATTTAATGTTTCTAAAAATAATGATAAATAATTTCATTTTACTTTTTGTTTCAAATAAAAAGTAATAATATAATAGAAAAAATCAAGACAATATCTAATTCAAATATTAAAATATCACAATACCAAACTTGAATAAAATGATAATATTAAATTAAATAATTAAAACAATTTAAAAAAATTTATCATCAAAATTGATTAATACAACATAAACAAAAAAAATTATGATACACTTTCATGGGCCACTTCTAACTTTTCATATATCTAGCTAATCATGCATTAATCATATCCTCACCTTTATAGGCATACCTTTTCTTTAGGTATTCTTTCTTTTGGAAGCATTACCACTTATTTACTTTTGGTTGTATAATATATTTTTTTAATATACTGAGGCATGCACAAATTATGCATATATTATTAGTTCCTGCCATAGGCAGGTAAACTATTGCATTCATTTAGTTTTGAAATGCAATTAATCTGACCAATCAGATTTCAAGATTTTTTAGGTCTATTTTGTTTTGTAAAGTTTGATAATTTTAACATATTTAAAAAATCTAAATAATGCTATTTATTTATAATTCTATTGGCTGTGAACAAAAAAGGCAATGAGAAAATTCACATTTTAAAAGGTTAATTAAAATAAAATTAAAAAAGCACATGGTAGTCATTTATTGCAGCATTAAAAAGCATGTCATATCATTTGTACTAAATGTACAATGTATTACTCATTATTAGAGCTATCAATATTTGCCATCTTTTTGAAATTAAAATATATAATATAATGATATACTTTATATTCAACTACTTTTAGCATTTAAGATTTTAAAAATTTTAAATATCTTTGTACTTAACTATAGTTTTTAAAAATAATTAATTTTAATTGTTTATTTTTAAATTTCTAAATTTTTAACTCTTTATGCTTAGAATAAATGTTTAATATAATTTATAAAATAATTTATTTTAATCATTTTTCTTTTGTGCTATTTACTATTTTGCTATGTTATATTATTAAAATAATAAATATAAGATATTAATAATTAAATATATATTTATATTTTTAATAATTATTTATTTCTTCTGTTCTATTTACTATTTTGTTATGTTATATTATTAAAATAATAAATAGCTGGCCATATTTCTCATCATTAAATAATACTATTTTTTCTAAAGTATACATATGAAAATTTGAAGTTACAAAATCATCAAAAAAAATTTTCTTTTCACCCCATTCAATATATCAAACAAATATGTTGGTTGCAAAATCAAAATAATTATTATATTATAATTAAAAATATATATTATTATCCAAAAGTGTACATTATACAAATTTATACAAGACAAACATTATATTTTTCTTGTGTAAATTGTTAAGCATTAAAGTTACTTTTTATATAGAATAGAAGATCATATTTTCATTTATAATATCGAATGTACAACTTCAAAATTGAGAACAAAATTGTCCCATCACATTATATCATCTATTATAATGTTTTAGCTAAATACATTTATTGCTTTTAAAAAAAAATTGATTTACATTTATTCTATTTTTATAATAATTTAAATTTTATAATAGATTCACAATGTTCATGTTATGTTGTTTGTCTTAGACTTATGAGAAAATGATTTGATTAATATTCTTATTTAAAAGTTTATTTTTTGTTTTCCTTTTCATTTTGTCTTTCAATTCTTGCATCTCGTCAAGATTTCCATCTTTACAAATTTGTTCATACTCAAAAACACAACTGTATAATTCTAGAGTAAGTATTCAAACTCTAGACTTGGAGATTTACATAAAACAGAAAAGTAAGTGTGCATCTTTTGACTTCTAAATTTCTACAAAATTGATTTGGTGCTTTTGGATTCCTTTTTGGAGTAAGGTAACTTGGAAAATTTAAAACCTCTCTTTGCACACAAATGATCCTTTTTCAATTCACATTATTTATGATTTTCCCATAACTCTTTGATAAGTTACAATTAATTACGAAGATAATGAACTTTTGTTCAACATACTATTCAAATATTTGATTTACATTGTTTTCTTTTGGTGCCAAAATATGTTTTTTTATTTCTACATGATTAGTGTCACACAATCTGTCCACACTACTTTAAACACATTCTCATTTCACCATATCTTACCCCTAAAAACATTACACAATAGACAAGAACTTTGACGCTTGCATCTCTTATTATATATCTATAATTCATAGATCAAAATTTTCACTTACGATCAAAGGGACTTTCCTGGAATCCTCCGTAGTTTTGCAATTGTCACGTCAAAGTCACAAAACTTTTGGACCGTGTTTGTTCCGGATGAGCGAATTTTACATTTGGAAGCAACATAATCATCGTTAATTCTCGGAATAACAGGTAAATTTCAGGCCGACAAACACAAAGCGACTCACGCAGAAGTGGACAAAATTGAAATTAATATTACCATCCATATTTCGTAGAATTTTCCTAGTATTCATCTATAATCATATTCATTTACCAAAAATGGCAGTACAATAAGCATTTAACACTCATCGAAATGCATTTGATTGGTAATCGAGTTGGCAATTGGAGTCTAATAACAATAACATTTACGGACAAAACATATTTGCTCAATTAACTGGCGTAATGGTAACGTTGATCAGACAGGATTTTTTTTCACCATTTTTTATTTGACCCGCGCCATTACGACTACTTGCTTTTGAAGCCGCCTTAATAGTGGTATTGTCCAGTCAAAATTGCGGGCAAGTAGTTTCCAAACTCTTTAAAACCAACAGAAGACCTCCATGAGTTTGGAAACGATGGCTGGATCTCTTCTGTCAGCGCTCGCAGATCATCTTACTTCAGTTCTGATTGAAAAGATTTTTGAAGAAATTTCGTTGGCTAGGAAGCACAGAGAAGATTTGGTGTTCATCTGTGATGAGCTTCAATCTATCAAACGCCTGCTCAACGACGCCCGTGGAGTGTGGAGAGCAAAGTCGAGCTCAGTAAGGAATTGGTTGCAGAAAATTGAAGACTTTCTCTACGACACTCTCCACCTCCTAGAGGAATCGTCTCAGGCTCAGCACCATACCACCTGTATTCCCAGGTACTTGCTGGGGCGCAAGATTCGGGTGTTGAAGGAGAGATTCGGTCCATCCGCCGGAGCTCAAAGTACCTCAAATACCGGAGGAACATGGATGTGAAGCCCAGGGTCGGATTAGTCACCGGAGAATCGATTAGAAATAGAAGAAAATCAAGTGGGCTGGTTTTGGAAGCTACAACGGTGGGAATGCAAAATGATATTGATCTCATTAGCGGATGGCTGCTCTCAGATGGCCCTGAGATCATCGCTGTAGCGGGCATGGGAGGGCTTGGAAAAACTCTTCTTCTTCTTCAACACGTCTTCAATAGACAAAAGATCAGAGAATCCTTTGATCATTTGATTTGGGTGGTGTAGAATTGAAGAATTCGAAGTGAAAACAGAAATATAGAATAAAAGAGCAGATTACAAATAAACACACAATAGTGGCTACGTCCACACTGAGAGCAACGTCCACACTGAGAGCAGAAGAATTGTATTAACTCAAACTGAATGTTTACAATGAAAATAAGCGACAAATATATAAGCTCATAACTGAGCAGCTGAAGAGGCAAAGGCAGCAACAAGACAAATGTCCGTTGGCCTTCCAATCCCAACAGGTGGCAGTATCCTAAAGCTTTGTGGTGCATCAGCTGCTCCTCCACAAAGCCAGACAAGTAAAGCTGCCGGAGGATGAAAAGCAAAGTCACGTGAATGTGGAGGAGGTGAGAGATAACAACCGTACTCACCTGCGTGGAAGCCGCTGTTTACTTGTTCTTGATGACGTGTGGGACAAACATGCTTTGGGATGCATTGGTTTTCCATTGGAGGGCAGGACCAAAACAATGCTTTCCACGCGCGACAGGAAAGTTTTAGAAAACATGGGACCTCACCGCATCAATCACATGGACTTCTTGTCTGAAGAGAACAGTTGGAGATTGTTCTGCATTCACGTGTTCCCTGAAGATCACAATCACAGTCCGCCAGAGGAATTGGAGGAGGTGGCTCGTGCGATTGAAAGAAAATGCTCCAGATTGCCGCTGGCAGTAAAGACAGTAGCAACATCAATGGCGAGCGTCAAGCGACTTCCCAATGAGTGGGAGTCCACGTTGAATAGGCTCAATAAAATTAGCACGATCAAGGACGACATTCTGCCAATCCCAAGGTTAAGTTACGACGTCCTGCCTGATTACTTAAAGCCTTGTTTTTTTTTCTGTTCTGCTTATCCAGAGGATGCTAGAATGAATTCTGAATATCTGGTACAAGTATGGATTGCACAAGGATTTGTTAATCCTGAAGAGAGAGAAGACTCCTATGAGCTAGGATTCTATTATCTCAATGAGCTGGTTGATCTTTATATGATTGAATTTGTTTTATATGATGGGAACGGATACGTCATTAAATACTGCAAAATGCATGATCTATTACACGAGCTGGCTCTTTCAGAATCTCAGTGCCAAACCAGATGTTTGTTTCAGGCTGGAAAAAAAGTGGAAAAGTTCCACGTAGAAAAGTATCATAGTCTATGTAGGATTTCTTTGATTAAAAACAGAATAACTAGTATTGACCAAACCATCCGCTCCCCAGGGCTCCTCACCTTGCTTCTAAGGAACAATCTTCAACTCAAATCAATATATCAAGATTTTTTCATGAAAATGAGGCATTTGGGTGTTCTAGACTTAAGCCAGACTTCCATCAAAGCATTACCAAAGTCTATTGTCAAATTAAATCATTTGCGATTTCTCAATCTATCTAGAACATATATTAAAACCTTCCTAGAGGTTTTAGTGGTCTGAAAAATCTTCAGTCGCTTGGTGTTAGCTGGTGTGAAAAGTTGAGAAATCTGCATTCAGACACAAACAAAAATCAGTCTCTGCTGCAGTTAAATGTTGCAGGCTGCAAGAATTTGGCTTGGGTTCCTCACGGAATTTCCAAGCTTGTTTCTCTACGGGTATTAGGACAAGTTGTATTGAAGTTGCGGTGTAACGCCGCAAATGCATTGCAATTGAGGGATCTCAAAGAATTGTCTCTGCTGCAACAGCTGTCAATTGCATTCCATAGTTGCCAAGGCATAACCGAGGGGATCTTTGAAGGTATGGAAGACATGAGAAAGTTTTTCTTCAAGAATTGCGATGAGGAATACCTTGTTCAGCTCCCCGATGACAGGGCAGGCGTGAGACGACTGGAGATTCTACACCTTCACAACTGCGTGGTGCCTTTTGTTAGTTAGTTAGTTTGTACAGCTGTTCGTCCACATGCTAACAATTAATTATTAATTGTTGGATTTTCCTAGGTGACAATTAGCAATCAATTTTTTGATTGGTTGGGTGTGTTGTTTTTATCTTAGCCATTGATTGAGATTTGATCTCAGCCGTTGGTTTACCAATGAGGGTAGTATAAAAGGGGGTCTAAGGGCATTTGGAGAACATCAAGTCAGAGAAGCATTTGCAGTGTTAGTAAATGAGTTTGCAGTGATAGCAAACAGTCTTGCAATGTTAGCAAGGGCGAAGTGATAGCATTGGGGATAGCAGTGGAGGAATATCAGTAGGAGGAGTTAGGAGATTGTGTGAGTTCTGCCAGTGAGAGGCAAGAAATTTTGTATCTCTTAATTTGCTAAAGATTAATATATATTTCTCATCTGCAGTACTGGTTTTCCCTTCAGAGTTTTTTCTAGGGATGATTTGTCCAAAAATATTGTGTTCTTTGTGTTGCATATTTCTTTCCGTATTTTTATTGGTGAAGTTGCAGTTGTGTTATTTTTCGATATTCAGCTGTAAATTTATTTTCAGCAGTTAAATAGTCTTTATGAGATAGGAGATTAATAATCAGTAACTGCAATAGGAATTTTCACATGGTATCAGAGCAGTGTTGAGGGTAGAAAAGGTTTACCCTAGGCAAAGGAAAGAAATTTGAGTTTGACCTCTTTCGAGTTATTGTTTCTTTTATTTCTTTGAGATGGCCTCAGCAGGTTTGAGAGATCAGGACAGATTGGATGGTCCCTCAAATTTTGGTGTCTGGAAAGCCAGAATTTCTTTATTGCTGGAAGAGAATGGTATCAAGGAATATGTTACCAGTACTGTAGTTGTACCTACAGATCTAGTACTACTTGCATCATACAAGAAGGATGATGCCAAGGCAAGGAGGATAATCCTTGATGGTGTCAAGGATCATATTGTTCCACATATCACAGAGTTAGATACAGCAAAGAAGATGTGGGTTGCCATTCTGAATCTGTACCAGAATGCTAACATGAACCAAAAGCTGATTCTCAGAGAAAAATTGACGAATACCTGGATGAACAAGGGAGAAGATGGTACAAGTTACCTCACCAGGCTTAGACTTGTCAAGGATGAGTTAGTAGCTATTGGAGATAAGCCAAATGAAGATGAGCTAGTAAGAATAGCCCTAAATGGGTTTACTAAGAAGTGGGATGTCTTTGTTCAAGTTATTAATGGACGAGACACCTTACCTAGCTGGGATCTACTATGGAGTGATTTCACTCAGGAGGAGCTTAGACTAAGTCTTGTCAATGGAACCAACAACAAGAGTTAGAAAAGTGAGGTGGAACAGGAAAATGTTACCCTAGTGGTAAGGGGAAAGCAAAGAAGGGGTCGAGCAAAGGATCAAATTTACAAAGTAAGAAAAAGAAGGACCTTTCTAAGGTCAAGTGCTTTGGTTGTCATGAGTTTGGCCACTATGTCAGTGATTTCCCGCAAAGGAAGGGTAAGAAGTAGGTGGCGGCTTCAGCAAGTGTAGATGAGCTCTCGAGTAGATGGGAGGATGAGTTCGCACTCATAGCTTGCATGATTAGCTCAACCTCATAGAGTGTTTGGTACATAGATAGTGGGGCATCATTTCATATGACAGGAGTTAGAGAGTACTTCTCTAGTTATAAGGAGGAGAGCACCAGTATCCAGATTTCTTTGGGAAACTTGTCCAAACTCAACTCAGTTGGGAAAGGGACTATTCAGTTTCAAAGGGAGAATGGAAAGGTAATTCCTCTTCATGATGTGTTGAATGTGCCAGGCTTAGGTATGAATTTGGTTTTTGTATCTGTCCTTTAGGATAAAGGGTATAATGTTCTCTTTAGAGGGATGCATGTTTTGATTAAGCATAAAGATTAGAAATCACCAGTATCTATTGGAGTTAGGAGCAGTTGGCTTTATAGATTGCAGTTTGATACTCCTAAGGCACTCATGAGTAGCAGTAATCCTAGAGATCTTGGAGAGCTATGGCATAGGAGGAAGGGCCATATTCATTATGGAACACTTATATTTCTTTGTGAGATGGTGATAGGTGTTCCAGAGGTGAGCACAGAGCATGATGATGTGTGTAAGGGATGTGTGTTGGGGAAGTTTGCGAAAGCATCTTTTCCAAGGAGTGATTCTAGATCTAAGGGTGTTCTTGATCTAGAACATTCAGATGTGTGTGGGCCAATGTCGATGAAATCTCTCAGAGGATATGAGTATTATGTTACTTTTATTGATGATTTCTCTAGGAAGACCTGGATATACTTCTTGAAGAACAAGGATGAGATTTTCAGTCGCTTCCAAGATTTTAAGGCTCTTATGGAGAATTCGACAGGAAATAAGATAAAGGTTCTTCAGTTAGACAATGGAGGCGAGTACAAAGGAAATGACTTCCAAGATTTCTATACTAGAGAAGGAATCAAGAGAGAGTGGACTGTTCCTTACAATCCACAGCAGAATGGAGTTGCTGAGAAGAAGAACCGGTCCATATCAGAGGTAGCAAGGGCTATGCTACATGACCAGGATATGCCCCGCTACTTATGAGCAGAGGCGTTTAGTACAATAGTATACATACAAAATAGGGTTCTGCACAAGGTACTAGGGAGGATGACACCAGAGGAAGCTTTCATAGGAAAGAAGCCAGATGTTAGTCACTTCAGGATATTTGGAAGTTTGGCATATTGTCATATTCCAGGTGACACCCGTACCAAGTTAGATCAGACTACAGAGAGGGGGTACTTTGTTGGGTACAATGAAACCTCAAAGGCATATCGGATATTCATTTCAGTGATCAAACGGATCATTGTTTAGTGTGATGTCAAGTTCATGGAGGATAAGACATTTAGAAGGTCTAGAGATTTGCCAGCAGAAGATCAGAGTAAGCAGTCAACAGAAGCTCCAAGGGTAGCTCAATCGAGTCAAGGGAAAAAAAGCTCAAGTACAGTTACTAGTACAAGTGAAGGCTCAGGTGGTGAGAGTTTGCAGAGTGTGGAGCAACTGGTGCAACAGGAAATGCATCAAGAAGATATGGAGGTTGATATTTCATCCTCTATAGTTGGTAGCTGGAACCGTGAGGTTCAACAGAGGGATACTCAGGAGTTTGTAGGAACTCCTAGGAGGAGTACAAGATCAAGGAAACAACCATCCATGTTTAATGACTATGTGGCTTTAGTTAGTCAGTTGGTAGATAGTGATCCTTCTAGTTATCAGGAAGCTGCACATCATCAGGTTTGGCGAGATGCGATGGTTGAGGAATATACCTCAATAATGCAGAACGATGTGTGGGAGGTAGTGCCTATACCAACAGATAGGGCAGTGGTTGGATCACGGTGGATCTGCAAGATCAAGCATGGTGCAGATGGTAGCATTGAGAAATACAAGGCAAGATTTGTGGCTAAAGGGTTCTCTCAGAAAGAGGGAATAGACTATGAGGAGACATTTGCTCCTGTGGCCAGGTATACTTCTATACGAGTTGTGATCTTATTTGCAGTATAGATGGGATGGAAAATCCATCAAATGGATGTCAAGACAACATTCCTTAATGGTGAGTTAAAGGAGGAGGTATACACAGAACAACCAGAAGGCTTTGTAGCACATAGCAAAAAGACCCACGTGTACATATTGAAGAGAGATTTGTACAGGATAATATATGTTTGAGGTGAAGGTATACAGTTGATAGGCTATACTGATGTGGATTGGGCAGGCAGTACAACGGATAAGAGAAGCACTTCAGGGTGTTGTTTTAGTTTGGGATCAGGAGTTGTCTCTTGGTTCAGTAAGAAGCAGAAGTTTGTGGCTTTGAGTTCTGCAAAAGTAGAATACATAGCAGCTAGCATGACAACGTGTGAAGCTATATAGCTTCGGAAGTTGCTAGTGGCCTTGTTTGGTCAGAGAGTTGAGACTACTGTGATACATTGTGACAATAAGAGTTGCATCAAGTTGTCTGAGAATTCAGTGTTTCATGATAGGTCTAAACATATAGACATCAGGTATCACTTCATCAGAGATTGTGTATAATAGGGGATTGTTCAGTTATAGTACATACCTACAAAGGAGCAGGTAGCAGACATTCTAACAAAGGCATTGGGGAAGGAAAAATTCATCTTATTTAGAGATAAGTTGGGTGTCCTGTAGAACAGCTTCCTCGCTAAGAGGGAGTGTTAGTTAGTTAGCTTAGACAGTTGTTCGTCTACATGCTAAAAATTAATTATTAATTGTTGGATTCCCCTAGGTGACAACTAGCAATCAATTTTTTGATTGGTTGGGTGTGTTGTTTTTATCTCAGCCGTTGATTGAGATTTGATCTCAGTTGTTGGTTTACCAATGAGGGTAGTATAAAAGGGGGTCTAACGGCATTTGGAGAACATCAAGTCAGAGAAGCATTTGCAGTGTTAACAAATGAGTTTGCAGTGATAGCAAACAGTCTTGCAGTGTTAGCAAGGGCGCAGTGATAGAGTTGGGGATAGCAGTGGAGGAATATCAGCAGGAGGAGTTAGGAGATTGTGTGAGTTCTGCCAGTGAGAGGCAAGAAATTTTGTATTTCTTAATTTGCTGAAGATTAATATATATTTCTCATCTGCAGTACTGGTTTTCCCTTTGGGGTTTTTTCTAGGGACGATTTGTCCAAAAATATTTTGTTCTTTGTGTTGCATATTTCTTTCCGTATTTTTTATTGGTGAAGTTGCAGCTGTGTTATTTTTTAATATTCAGCTGTAAATTTATTTTCAGCAGTTAAATAATCTTTATGAGATAGGAGATTAATAATTAGTGACTGCAATAGGATTTTTCACACTTTCATGGATCTCTCAACTTCACAATCTCATGATTCTTCTCTTGAAGGGAGATGATTCTCATAATTATCAAGCCCTGCAAACAAGTCATTGGTTGTGAAGGTTGCCGTAACGATCTTCACGAAAATGGGCACTATGGGCAAATTTTCAAACGCCGTAACGTCCAAGTGAAATGCGAATAGTTTGAACTGTGATGCTGCTGAGTGTAAAAGAAGAAAAGGTCTAGGTGTCCTGAATAATTACAAGTAAAATAGGAAATGGGGGAATAATAGCCTTTACAGACAATCCTGAAAATCCCGTCCCATCATGGTAAAAGTGAACCTTAAAGCCTTGTTGTTTCTAACTGATACACCTTACAAGCTTTTTGTTTTACTTTTCACCACATATATAGCTCATTGATTTGTGATGTTTGCACCAGTGTTTATAATTTGTAAGCATAGCACAGCATTTTATTTTATGGTTTATAAGCTTAATGTAACGAGGCTTTAGTTTTAAAATTCATTGGTCGAGATTAGATAACCTGTACCTTCTGATCGCTGACGCGGAAAGATGATTTTAAAGAACATTGTAATGCTGTCTATTCCATGTTGAATAAATTTCCAGCTCTTTAATCTTTATAATGATAATTTTCACTCAACATTCTTATCAAGGCAAAAATTATTTGTTTTATCATTTAAATTGACAGCTGTAGTTCAAGAAAGAAGTGAAGAAAATAATTAATATAGGTTGCTAAAAAAAAGCAAGTAAAATTTTATATTCATTCAACAAAATGCTTCAAGACTTTTCTAAAGATTTGGATTTGAATTCCTCACACAACTCCACTATTGGTGGAGTAGGCTAAATTTTGTGGCTTTCATAAGAACCATTTTCTTCTTCATAAAAATGAATTATATTTTATTTGTGATATACCTATGATTGGAAATTTGGCACGGATAACTTTTCCTTCAAAGACACCAATCTTCTAATCTCATTGACCACTAATTCTTATAGGTTGGATCACCTCTTTTAATGGACAATTTGTGTCATTAGTCATGAGGTTATACAAAAATCCAAATTTCTCTTGCTAGAATACCAATCCCTTTGACTTTAATCTCCTCTTACAAGACTGGGATTGTCTTTTTTGGAGGTGGCTTATGCATTAGTAGTAGGGTTGGCTTTGTTGGCTATGAAACTACCTCACTTTTTCAACTTGGGTAGCATCTCTTTGACAAATTGTGGATTTTTTCCATACTTGACTGATCTACCTTAACGACAATCCCTTTAGCAGGAATGAGCACCTCTATAACGGTTTCTAGCCAATTGGTTAATTTTCACAAAAAACAAAATGTGGCTTTCTTCTTGTATGGCTTTTCATATGAACGCACACTGCTCCTTGTACTTGGATTGGTAGCTTAGTTGTAGATTTCTTTTGATTGACACTTCCTTTCTTCTCCAATTAGTTAATCCAGCAAATGATCAATTGGGCTCTAATACCAAATGAATAAAATAATAAATAAAGATTGTAGAAAAAGTTGATTAAACTTTATATTTATTTAACAAAATTACAAGAAACTTCTTGATCATGAGATCAATAGAGATTAAAAAAATATTTGCAATTTTCCTCTTTGTACGGAAGTCCTAGATCATTTGATGAGATTTACAAACTACGGTTAGATTAACAGAAAAAGTAGTATAAGCTATAAAAAATCTTATGCAATACATATAAAAATTCCTATATGGGATTAACTTCAGTCTTTTGAAATAGACTACTTAATTTATTTTCAGCTCCATGCAGGACTAAAGCAAAAATTACATTTTTTCTCATGCATGTGAGAGGAAATTAAAATATCAATAAGAAGTTGAGGTATTGAGAAATAACTGATGGAAATAAAGGAGAATGTAATTGATGGAAATGTAATAGTCAGGTTGCCACAAGAAGGTTTATAACACTTTTTATTTTATACAATTTCTGTGTTGTACAAAATATAAAGAATAAATCAAAAAGAAATTGCTTCCTTCAATGTATTTCAAGTGAGGAGTCCAATTTCAAGGTTCTGGATAACATATATTTCCACCCTCAAATTGTTTATTTTGTTGAAGGAGGACTCACAAAAGAATAATTATTATTTTTATTTGATGTGGATACCAATTTGTATGTTTTTGCAAAAAATATTGACGTGTCATTATGCCCACTTCACAATTATAATTGTTGTCCTGGCTTCAAATTAATTGTCTTATATTTGTGTGCTAAACTGAATGGACTTCCAAGACAAAAACTAATTTGTCCTTAAATAGTATAGCAACATCTATGTAGGCCTCTCTACAATTTGAAACCCTTGACAATGCTTTACAGTTTGAAACCCTGGAGAGTACTTTACAGTTTGAAACCCTGGAGAGTGCAACAAGATTTGTCTCTATATATAAATATTCTATACTAATTACATGCCTAAAAATTGATTAAAATATGCTTTCTCTTGTGTCAAGAGTTGTCAAAGTACTTGCAAACTAAAATCTAACTGAAGGGTAGAGAAAAATAAACCACTTTACTCATTTCATTCTTTTATCTTATCACTCATTTATTGTAAGCTTATTTCTTTATATTTATAATTATGATTGTTAAATATAAATCAAACTGAAACAGAGCATCTCTAGTTGTGAGAGAAAACTGTATATATTATCATATTTATTTTATTGTTCTTTTTTTTAAAGGCAAAACTGGCATAACCATTATGATATATTAATATTTTAAAATAAGTACACTACTTCAAGGGCTCAAGAGGGAAAGATGTAGGGAAGAAAACCCTCTATCCCAGCCCAATACATCAAAAGTTTACAAAAGACCCACTTAACTGCTAAGGCCGTGAAGAAAAGGCCCAAAATCATAGATTGACTCACGAACATTTATTTTGATCAAAATGCAGAACATGACTATTAAATTGATATAATTGATAAGGCAAAAAAAACCAATGCTGACCCTTCTTAGGCTACAGTTCAATATGCACAAAACCCATGACGCCATTAAGAAGAAGTGCCTAAAAAAAATATCTTTGTAGCTGAGTTTACTGAACAACCACTTTACCTTTTCCTTTGGTTAAGCCTCTGTCGACTTGGGAAGTTGCCGATGATGCAGGAGAAATGATAGCTGGTGAAGACGCTTTTATTTCAACTTTCTCCATAAATGCCAGTACAATGGAAACTCTTTCAAATAACAGGAATGCATTTTCCACCATCCAAATTGGCAGCATATCCATAAACTTGATAATTTCTCTCCTCGGGTGTTGTAGATCTCGACCCTCCAAAGTGAGCTTCAGAATATCATACATGCACGCACACTCCTTTTTTCCCTCTAAATGAACTAGAGGAAAGAGACCCCTAATCCATGCCTTTGATCTCTGCAGCTGGTACCCTTTGAGTGCCACGTGAAGCTTCCCTTCCATGACAAATTCTAGTTTTAACAACTTAGTGGCCATTTGGAGAAACAACGAATAATCCAGAAGCATGTCATACCAATTTCACAGGAATACCAAGACTACCTGGGTGTGATAGATGTGTCTTGGGGTATCTAGTAGTAGGATACCATCACCAATAATGCCTCTAATTTCTTCAATGATGTGGCCCGAGAGTGAATTAAAGTACGATAAATCTCTAATTTTAAACATTTTACAATAGGTTTAGTGCCAATTTTGGTGCATATGCTTGATTTATGCATCTATGTGCCTAATTTTGGGACTAATTTTAGAACCTAGGTTATTTTTCATATTCCTAATCTTCTTGCATGCACATTTTTCTTGTACTAAGGCTCTGAACATCATATCACTAGAAGATGGGATCAACCTTTGAGAGAACAAAATCCAGCCTTGCAATTTACATGATTCAACTTTGTTACATGGGGCCATCCCAAAAGATCTAGGTTTCATATAGATACAACTCCCTATCCTATATTAAATTCTGCATACTATAGCATATTTATTTGAAAAACCTATACAATTCAATTGAGACAAGAAAGTACATTAAAGGAGTAGGAAAAGAAAGAGAATTCAAGTTCAAGCATCAAGCCCACTATAGCAATTATCCATGAGTGTATTATGAAACTTTATGTTGTAATACTATAGTAACATGTTCAAGGACCTCATGTGCATAGATCACATCAAGCTTCGTATGAGATTTTATGAGAGGGTTTCATAATTAATGTAAGATAATCTCATTTCAACATTTATGATTCTTTTAGACCTTATCTTTTCCACGACAAACACTCTATCGTAGCATTACTATTGTAGAAGTGAAAACACTTATAGATGATTTTACTTAGGGAAGCCCCTATATGTTACAATATTTTTCTTAATTTTTGTGTGCATAGGTGCAAATATAAATGTATACACCTAAAAATTGGTAAAACAAAATATTAATAATTAAGTAAAATCCATTTGGATTATTTAAAATTAAAAAAAAAATCATATAACTATGTAATTGAATTAATCGTTTAGTTACATAATTCATCAATTAATTAAATCCAATTCAATAAATCATACATGGCTAATTAATTAATTCATTTAAATTAATTCTTTTCCAAATTCTCTCACCTACCACTACATGACTAAAATCAATTAACCAATGAGAGAAGAGTAAAGAAAGCATATTGATCACCAAAAGGCTTCTCTATCATGACCACTCAATCTTGAGAATAAATCTTGTCCACCCAAAGGGGACACATCATCAAACTTAACCCTAACTCTATCTTGATCATGGTTACCTAAACTTACCCCCTACACCTTGGGAAATCCTATAAATGGGATGCACAAATAGAGTTAATCATCCACCTTAATTTAGTGTAATTACATAATGTTCAATTGTGCATCTGCTATCATTTAAGCAAAGGCATAACCCTCGTTTGCATATTTTTTATTCATTTAAGCATTTTTATGATATAGAATTTGCATCTTAATATTTTTGTTTTGATCTTCTAGTATAGTTATTTGCATCAATCTGGCATCATAGTTCATCGCTTTCATATCATATCATTTAAATTATCATTTCTTAGGTTGTCACTTGAAGATCTATTGTAGCTCAGAGTATAATTCAAGTCTGTAAGATGTTAGAGATCCATCAAATGCTCTCAATTTCTTTCATTTCAATTAGATTAACTTATAAATCTTAGATTTGAATTGAAATTATTGAATTAATATTCTATGAAGGTTGTTTTCAAAATACACACACAAAAGACGTCCACCTTTGGGCCCATCCCTCACTAACTCTAATCATTTCTTAAGATTTTAGTTTTTGCAGATTTGACACTTGCATGTTCAGAGAAAATGCATAATGTCACCTTTCCAAAAATGTTGATCACCTATACACTAAATTTCATCACATGTGAAGTAAATTTGAGCGCCTATGCACATACATTTTTCACCTATACCTCAGGGAATCACATGTCCAGTGCATTATGACACCTTCTCTGTAACTTATGTCATCTTTTAACTAAAATTTTTCATTGTGCTTGTAAAAAAATTTTGCCTATGATTTTTCGCCTATAGACTAAATTTTAGCACTTATCAGTAGAGTTGCATCGCCTATGAGAAAAATAATATCACCTATAGATCTGAGGTGAAGTATTGAAAATTTAAAGCTGATTTGTTTTTAATATGTTTTTAGATGGCTAAATTCGAGAAGGTGAGGAATCTTACACTCAGATTACAAAATAATTTTGAAGAAAAAGAGGGAAAAAGGTTGAGAAAATTTGTTAAGAGGGCCTATTGAGAAATTGAGGATTGAAATCTTGGTGGGGAAAGTAAAGCATATAATAAAAATTTGATCTTTATTAACCTTTATCAAGATGAATATCAAATACCTATGATTAATTTGGATGCTTAATTTTTATAGCATTTCTATCAATTTTTCAATTTAGAATCTTAAAAATGTGCATAACATCATGAAAGGTGCACAATCTAAACTTCAAATGTTTTCATGTACCTTTCTTTTACTTTTGGAAAATTTATTTTCAAACACAACCTAATTAGGAGACCTCATTGAAGTCCATTAGATAGAAAAGGTCCAAGAAATAATAGTGTTTTTGTGGTGTTCAGAGAATCAAGATAATAGGGATATACTCTCACCTTTCTTAAGGTGATCAAAATACCAGACTTATCTTGACGTCAATTTTCTTTCAAGTAGTGCATTTACTTTAAGCCATAGTGGGCTCACCTCCATAGATTCGCCTTAACAAGGCAAGTGAGATGGATAGCCCAAAGTAGGATACAACTAGTTTTTCCATGGTAATCCAAACCACTGAAAAATAAAATTCATTCATCCTTAATGGGGCGAGTGACAAAAAGCATTGAACAATAGCCCTTCTCGAATAGTTTTTTGGGATTGCACAAAATCCCACTTACGGTGGTGGGAGGCTCTTGTAAAAAAGGGTAAAATGCAAATATTTTTGAATGAAATTCTTATTAAAACCCTATTAAGTAGTAAGCCTACCTATTTTATCCATGTTAAACCAAAAATTGCAATGGGTACCTTATTTGAAGTGTTTTCTATGTGAAAGAACCGTTGAAATGAACATATAGTTTTTGTGTAGAATTAGGGTTTAAAACAAATTTTTGTGTGTTTCCTATCCTTGATGATCTAAAAAATTAGAAGAAATAATCCATCTGGAACCAAAAATTGAAGCACAAAATTAAAACATTCATGGATAGAAAAGATTATGCAAAAAATCATTTGTGAAAAGTAAAACGTCACCTACACCATTTTAGGTGTCAGCTATAAACCCGCTCCTCAAAATAGTGAGTACTTACAAAATTTTCTGTCAAAATTGAAATCATTCATAGATACTATTTACAGAGAAGATTCTATCCCACAAAAAACATATTGAAAATCCATCATTAGTTGGATTGTCAAACAAATTGATCTATTAAACATTGAGTTTCATTCATCACCAAATTATTGTGTACTGTTGTCAAATTATCAGTGATTTTAGATTCTTAGATTTTTTTTCATCAAAGGATTGTCGATCCTTTTCCTAAAAGTTGATTTCATACACACCTTGAGGGATAGGAACAACTTAGTGGATTTTTTGGCATCTTATGACCACTTCACTACATCTTTTAAGGCAAGAACGTCATTCTACACCATCCTATGACTAGTAAGGCTGGATGGCTTAAAGTTGGTGAATTAATATGCTAAGTTATGAATAGTGTTAAACTAAATGAGTCACATTACATAAGCTAATGTTCGTTCAAATATATAAAATGAAGCGGCTTAGGGTAGACTTAAGAAAAAGGGGTTACAAATGAATTCTTGCATTTAATATTTTTAACAATGTCATAACATGAGTCTCGATATTAAATTGAGTATGATTCTCATCATATCCATCATTGATCATTTTTTTTATACAAATATAAACCTGCCATGTAATTTTTATCAATTCATAACCTTCTTGTTGATGTTTATAGCTTCGATCAAATAAAATGATCTTAACATTGAATTAAATAAACATAATTATGAGATAATATTATTCTACATATATATATATATATATATATATAAAAATAATAATGATATATATATATATATATATATATATTATAATTGATGAAATAGATAATATTTATATTATACCAATTGATATCAGTTTAATTAAATACCGATTGTTATTATAAATGATATCGGTTTAATGCAGATTGGCAATTCACATTAATGTTGATATTACCTTAAATCATCGACTATGTTTAAACTGACATATTAATTGGTCAACGACATTGGTATTGACTGCTATCGACTGTGCATACTGTCGGTGATAGGTTTGTTTATATGCCGATTCAGTTGTATCAGATTAACAACTGCAGTGGTTAATATTAACTTAACATTATGATTGCCCACATTGGATCTGCAATATATTATGAAGAGACATGTTAATATAGAGACATGTCTCCTCGTGGAGACATGTCTCTATACTAAGTTGCCTCTCTCATATATATATGATCATTGGTCATTTAATAAGACAAGCATATACAAAAAATAATGCGAGTCACTTATCCAATCTGCAGTAAATTAATCTAATATATATATTTACATATCTGTTATTATAATAGTAATATATATACATACTGTCTTATGTTAAATGTTGACCTCTTAATTCAACACAAAACTCAACATAGTCCTTATTCAATCAATTAATTCGCAAAGACAAACATGAATTGTTTTCTCTACGAAGGTGATTGAGGCGACCTGTTGCCTCCTAATTAGGTGTGATTGCTGCAGTTTACCCTCAGAACGAGAGCCAACAACCTGACCATCTCTAATACGGAGGATTTTATAGTGCAAGTATGTGAACAAGAGCCATCAATTGTGAGAAATATGTATCTAGATATGAGAAAGTGCTGCTATTCTATGATTTAAGACATGATTAAGCTGTGAAATCGAAATGCAACTAGTCTAGAATGAATTTGCAATTAAGCTAAGAATGAGAATGCAATTACTCTAGTAAATGAAATGCTTCTAGTCTAGGAAAGGAAATGCTTGTAATTTAGAAATGAAATGCTTTCTAAGCTAGGATTTGATTAGTAAACCAATATAGAAAGCTCTTAAAGCATGAATGAAATTGTTAGCTCCTATAAATATATTATGAATCAAAGCTACACAATATTCAATTCCAAATGAAGATTATACTAGTTATGCAAGAATGTAAGCTAAAAGCATGAAATTGAAACTAAATTTGCCTATAGTAATTGTGCTCAAAAACTAGGATCTTCTCAATGAACAAAAGAGGTCTCATTTATAGAAAACCGAGGAGAGAGGATGAAGAGTTTCTTGAAAAGAAACAGTTGTCTCTTCATTCTCCATTTGAGACAAATATGCAAAACTTATTAAAATAAAAGAATGAATTATTGACACATAAGTGTCTTTTCACATGGAATTATGGAATTCCCTTTTGAGGATAATTCATTCAATTAATTAGATAACCTTTCAATTCCTTTTATGTATATTAGCCAAAGAGGGTGGATTTGATTTAATTAAAAGCACTTAGGACTTTAGGATTAAATCAATTAATC
>MU226216.1:346388-356548 GCA_018584345.1 Thuja plicata
TATATATATATAATACTTATATAGCCATGCATCTATATATACTCTTTAATGGAAGGCACATAATTAACTTTCCTTTATTGTTAGCCTTCATACACCTAATATAAAAAGACAAGGCAATCATGCATGGAGCTATAGTATTCATAACTTTGTTATGGCCACAAATCACTCCTCACTTGTTAAACTACGTTAGGTATTATCATATTAATCATGTAGCACATTTTATTAAGCTTTTAACCAAGGAACCATTGTGTTGTAGCTATAGAACACATAGAGTTTGATCACTTTCTCCACAATCACAAGATAATTGGAAATATCAATGCCATGAAAAGACTTAAGAACAAAATGGGGAGGAGAAGTAGCAATGGGGAAGTGATAGGGAGGGAAGAGATTTTAGGTTTTAAATTCTTATGGGGAATATTATCAAGTGTCCCCTCTCAATTAGTAGACTGTGAGGAGAAAAAATCCTCAAAAAATTCATGAATCTCCTTAGCGATTTCCTTTTCCTTAGCATAATTTTTTATTTTTTCTATTCCTCAGGGATTAACCCTATTTTTAGAAATAGGGGATACATGAATCCTAGAGGAGAAGGTGCTCTTAATATTTCTTAGGCTACAAAATTCAACATAGATATTGGGACTCCCCAAGGTGGAGGGATTAGAGATTGCAATAGGCAGGAGGCCTTAGTAAAATTTGTATAGTATGAGGATGCAACCTTGATGAAGGGGAAGTTCACCTTTTACCTCATAAGAAATAATATACTAGGAAAGGGAAGATAAAATCTAGAAAGGAAAATTTATCTTAACCCAATAGAAGAAATGATTCAATATGAGAAATAAATGAGAGTGGAACCGATTGAACCTACCTTCAAGTATGATGTATTTCATGGGAACAATCTAGTGATATCCTTCCACTCTTCCGGCATTTATTCCCTTTCAAAACCATTTTAGAGACAATAAAGTTTCTCCCTAGGACCCATAAAAATTTTGAAATCTGACTTTGAAATGACCCTTCAAATTTTTAGGGAGAGACATACCTTCAACATTAAAATTGGTAACTACGACAATGGTCTCCATAGAGATTATAAAGGAAATTCCACCAATGGAAATGGAGCCCTTATCCCATGCTTTCATAAAATATTAAGATAAGACTAGATCAAAATCCTCTGTACCTTCAACATGGTAGCCCACATTACCATTCACCAATATTGGCTCT
This sequence comes from Thuja plicata, assembly GCA_018584345.1. Lineage (NCBI taxonomy): Eukaryota > Viridiplantae > Streptophyta > Pinopsida > Cupressales > Cupressaceae > Thuja > Thuja plicata. The sequence goes on from MU226216.1 coordinate 347,601, forward strand.
AGAACAAGGTCATTTTTTAACTCATCATAATTATTAGTATTTATTTATATGAGCTTCTCCCCACAGTGCTCTATAAGAAGAAAGAGAAATAGATCCAAGCATAAAATTAGTTGAGGAAAATGAGAGACAATGGTATTTTCTAGCACCAAGTTTTGAAAATAATAAAAATCATTCCCAAAATGACTATAATTTCCAACTGATGACATGTAACTGATTAAATGTTTGACAATGTTAAGTTAAAGATAATGCAAGGCATTAAATCAGTTAATGTATTGTATTGTCATTGATGTCAACTTGATATCATCTATACGGTCATGTACATAATGCCAAAGACTTCAAAGAATCAATGGAACAAAGGTTATGCTTTTAGCAATGCATAAAATTCAAGTATTCACTTAGTGACAAACAACACCGACGGAGTGCACACCGATGGTCGGAGCAAGAAAAAAAGTCACAGTGATACTCGACAAGCTAAAGTATAGTGTTTCCCGACGAAGAAAAACCACAGAATGCCCCAAGAGCAAATTCAGAAGGTTGCCCAACGAGTAAACTTCGAATGATGCCCGATGGACAGAGATCCCAAAGCTAACTAGAGTCTCACCAATAGAACTATCAGTTGTCACCAACAACTAACTACAGAAGTGACCCACGGAACAAAGAGTTTAGAAAATGACAAAATATCTAGCTAGCAAGAGCTAAAGATAGACTTAACTGGTTTTTTTCTTTGTTTTATTCAACAAGAGTTAAGTGATTGATTTAAAGATGATTTTTACAGTTGGCAAGAAGATAATTTCAAGACAAATCAAGAGTTATGCTTTAAATCTAATTGGCTAGATTGCTTTTCACGCCAATAATCAAGAATCAAGAAAAAATGAATGTCATGTCTATATAAGAGACAAGCTTAATTCATTTATGAATGGGATTAAGGGGAGTGAATAGAAAGAGGATGTTGAAGAGAAACTGATGAAGAATAACTTCATACAATCCTGATCAATCAAGATGAAGGAGAGCTAAGGAATTTTGCAGACACTGACGAATAGTGAGCACAGCATCACAAAGCAGAAAGTGTGGAGCACAAAGAATTGAATTTATACATTGATTAGAGAGGTAATTTACTTAAATAGATCTGAAAATCTAAAATTCAAAAGTTGCATTAGCAACAGGTCATAGTGTTTCAGTTTAACCATTGAAGCATCAAGTCTCTTAACCGATCAGGACTTAATAGTCTTCTATATATTGAGGTACATCCCAAAGAGTGCCAAAAAGTTTGATTCATGAAAGTAGCATTGGACTTGCCAGATACCTATTGACAGTCTAAGAAGGAGGCTGATTCAAGGATGATAGAAATAGATGCCCAATACTAAGTGACAACCTCTATGTATAAAATCCTCTAACAAGGTCGCACTTAACAGTGTGTTTGTAACCTTTAACAGGGCTGGCTCCTAACAGGTATCACTTCAGAAGAGTGAAATTTGTGGTACCGGTCCTAGTGGTTTTTCCCCTACCAGGTTTTCCACGTTAAAAATCCATGTGTTATGTGTGTATGATTTATTTCTTTATTATTTTGTATCTAACATTGTTAACACTAGATCAATCAGTATACTCTGCTTATTTACTGAGTTTCAGTAAATAGTTATAATGCTTATCAGTAATCAAGAAAGAATAAGGAAAGATAGAGAACACCAACATACCGTTAATCAATATTAGTATTTCATGGCATGCATCTTTTAGGGACATAATAATCTGAGGTTTATTAATTGGTGGTTAATGTTTGAAGGATAAATTTTTGAGGCCACTAATTCACCCTCCCCCTCTCAGTTTTTACTAACAATTAGTATTAGAGCTTGTATGCTTAGAAATGAAGGTTTCAAGACCTAAGTCAAGATCACAATATGAACAGACGAGATGTGCCCAAGTTGAACAAAGACAACTTTGCTTCATGGCAAAGCAGGATAAGACTTCACTTATCAGGTATTGGTAATGATGTTACTCAATTCCTAGATACTAAATATGTGTTTCCCACATGATCATTAATAGTGGATCAATTGAGAGAGAATTATGAACACAAATGCATGGTCATAGAGCTTTCTTCCTCATTCTCTGATGCTGAATTTGAAGATGTCAAGGATTGAAAAACTACAAAGAAGATGTGGGACAAACTGAAGCTTGTACATTGAGGTGATACAAATGTTCTAAGAGCCAAGGCAAAAATCCTTAGAGGAAAATTTGATGATCTCAGAATGAAAGAAGGAGAAAACATCAAACAGTACATCACAAGAATTAAAGAAGTAGTCAATGCTATACGAGGAGTTGGATGTACACTTGAAGAGGAGACAGTGGTAATTAAAATCTTAAGAACCTTACTGCCTGTATATGCTATTAGACTTTCTCCCATTCAAGAAACGAGAGCAGTAGCAAAGAATATAGTTACTCTTGATAGTTTAATTGGTAGACTGATTTCATTTGAGATGAATAACTTTGATAATAGTGTCTTACCAAACTTAGAGTCTGCATTTAAGTCTTCTATAAGAATAAGAAAATCAAATCATAGACACACATCTAGAAGAGATAGTGAAATTGAAAGTGAAGAAGAAGATCTAGATGAAATAGAAGAACTTATGGCTAGAAGAATGCAGAGAGGTAAAGGTAAATACAAAAGCAAGTTACCACTTGTAGGCTTTAATTGTAAAGAGATTGGACCCTTTGCTGCAAGCTCTCTTAACAAACGAAAAGATGACAGAAGTAATGACAGATCTTTTGAGAAGAAATCTGATAGAGGTGATAACAAAGATTACAGATGTCACCGAAAATTAGAAAAAAGAGATATACGAGACTACAAAGACAAAAGAAAGAAATCCAGCTACCTAGTTGCTTGCAAAGATGAAGAAACTGACACCAAACCTGATGAAGACATCGAGATGGTATTTGTGGCTGTGAAGGATGATTCAGATGAAGATGAAAAGTATTCAGAAATGACACTCATATCTATGGTTAGAAAGAATGACATCTGGATTATAGATAGTGGCTGCACTCACCACATGACTGGAAACAAAGAAAATTTTAACACTTTTGAGTATTATAATGGTGGTACAGCAAGAATGGGCAATGATACACCTTGTCCAGTTGAAGGAAAAGGAAAAATAATTTTGAATAATCTGATTAAATTTGAAAATTCTTATTGGGTAAAAGGATTAAATTATAATGTGTTGAGTGTTTCTCAGCTGAATAATTCAGGTCACATAGTAGCATTTGAGAATAAGAAGTCAAAGATCTTCAATGAATTAGGAAGACTAATTGGTACCAGTGAACAAAATAAAGGTAACTTATTCTATCTGACTGATACTAACACCACTTGCTTAATGACTATAAACAAAGACATATGGTTGTGGCACAAAAGATTGTGTCATGTGAATTTTGACAATATGATGAAAATAAGCAGAAGGAGAAATGTAAGAGGCTTACCGACGATGACAAAGCCCGACAACATCATGTGCAAGAATTGTCAAAAAGGTAAAATGACAAAGTCTAGTTACAAAAGTAAAACCCATACATCTCATGATATTCTAGAATTAGTCCATACTAATCTATGTGGACCAATGAGGACAAAGAGTTATTATGGAGATAGGTATTTTATTCTCTTTGTTGATGATTACTCTAGAATGATGACAGTTATGTTTCTAAAAGATAAATCTGAAGCATTCAAGATGTTTCAATGCTATAAGGCTATGGTAGAGAAACAAAGTGGTAAGGATCTGAAATGTTTGAGATCAGATAGAGGAGGAGAACTTATATCAGATGAATTCACTAATTTCTGTAATGAGCATGGTATAAAAAGATAGGTTTCTAGACCAAGAACACCACAATAAAATGGGATTGCTGAGAGAAGAAACATATCAATAGTTTATTGTGCTAGAACACTGATGATAGAGAAAAGCATCACCCAAATATTCTAGAGGGAAGCTGTCAGTATTACTATCTACACACTTAATAGAGTACAATTGAAGGACACAAAGAAGACACCTTATGGGCTATGGTATGCTAAAACACCCAATGTAAGTTACTTCAAAATATTTGGTAGTCAATGTTATATCTTAAAGGAAGATAGAAATGGAAAGCTTGATGCCAAAAGTGATGAAGGTATCTTTCTAGGGTATTCCACCAAGAGAAAAGATTATAAATGTCTTATCAAGGCTTCTAACAAAATTGTTGAAAGTGTGAATGTAAAGATAGATGAATTTGCAGAAAAGGATGAGTTGGAAAGCATAAAAGAACTAGAGGACTACAACAAGTTTGTATACTATAAAGAACTCAACACTCTACCTGAGAAACAATTCTTAATTCTAGAACAAAAAAATGTTGCAACCGACAGTCAGGATGATAATCAAAATAATGTACAAGGTGATGAAGAACAGAATGAAGATCAACATGATGATCAAGCTGATACACAAAGAGCTATACCTGTACTTGTAAGATATGTAAGAAGGAACCATGCAAAGATCCATATCATAGTAGATAAGAAAGCTAGTACAAGAACAAGAAGTAAGTCTTTAAACTCAAATTGTTTAATTTGTGAGTTTGAGCAAAAATTTGTCAATGTTGCACTTGATAATGAAGAATGGATAAGTGCTATGAATGATGAGATTAAGAAGATTGAAAAGAACAAGACATGGTCACTTGTGCCAAGACCAGGTGACAAGAATGTCATCGGTACAAAATGGATATTCAAGAATAAGCTGAATGAGAATGGAGAAGTCACAAGAAATAAAGCAAGACTAGTATGCAAGGGGTATGCACAAGAGGAAGGTATAGACTATGGAGAGACCTTTGCACCAGTTGCTAGGATAGAAGGAGTGAGAATACTACTTTCTTATGCTACATACAAAGGATACAAGGTATATCAAATAGATGTCAAGTCAGCATTCCTAAATGGAATACTTGAAGAAGAGGTATACATTGAGCAACTAGAAGGGTTTGTCGATCCAGACAAGAGAAACATGGTATGTAGACTTCACAAAGCCTTGTATAGATTGAAACAAGCTCCTAGAGCCTAGTATGAATGAATTCATTCCTATCTTATAAGTATTGGATTTGTAAGGACTAGTGAAAACAGTAATCTTGATTTGAAGGAAGATACCAATGCTAACACTTTGATTGCTGAAATATTTGTTGATGAAATAATATTTGGAGGCAATGATATGCTATGTAAATCATTTGCTAATGAGACAAGCAAAGAGTTTGAGATGTCTATGTTTGGAGAGATCAAGTTATTTCTTGGTCTATAGATCATTCAATAAAGTGAAGGCATATTCATTACACAGTCCAAATACATCAAAGAGGTCCTGAAAATATTCAAGATGGAAGAATCCAAACCAGTTGGAACACCGATGGCTACTAGATGTAAGTTAACAAAAGAGGAAAAGAAAATAGAGGTAAATCAGACTTTGTACATATCAATGATTGGAAAACTCATGTATGTTGTACACACTAGACCAGATATTGCACATGCAGTAGGAATTGTTGCTAGATTTTTTGCTAACCCCAAGGAATCACATATGACTGTTGTGTAAAGAATTATAAGATATTTGAAGAACACTGAGGAATATGGCTTATGGTATAAAAGAGAAGGCAAATTTGAACTTAAGGTGTTTACCGACACTGATTGGGCTTGAATTCTTGATGACTGGAAGAGCACAACTGGAGGAGCATTATTTACAAGTGACAAACTTGTCACATGGATAAGCAAGAAGCAAGGATGCATCTCTCAGTCTACTGTAGAAGCAGAGTATGTTTCTACTGCTGCAAATTGCTTAAATATTGCATGGATCAAACAGTTGCTGGAAGGTATGCATATGAAGATCCTAGAACCAGTGGTTATCTATTGTGATTACACCAATGCAATAAACATTTCAAAGAATCCAGTCATGCATTCCAAGACTAAACACATTGCCATCAAGTATCATTATTTGAGAGAACAATTTCAAGCAAAATAAGTGACACGTGAGTATGTGCAATCCAAAGAACAATTAGCTGATATCTTCACCAAGCCACTACGCAAGGATACATTCGAGCACTTGAGAAAGAGACTAGGGGTCAAACCCTTGTCTACCAGTTAGTAAAAGGACTGAAGGTTGTATCAGCCTACATATTATCAGAATATCATTAATGTTAATGAAAGTAAAAAGATGAAATTCAAAGCTTTATCTATATATAGACAGGTATATATCTTCACCGAGCACTAGAGAATATTGTTGTATTTCTGATGGATAAGGGAAATTCAAGGAATATAATATGGATGGAGAGAAGAGATTGTTTGACATGAATGTCAGATATTTGTGAGATATTTATTTGGCATTGTTGTCAAAGGGAGAGAGATTATCCATATTATCACATTCTTTAGAAAAAGGAGAAAGATTATCCACTATCATACTACTCCAACAGGGAGGATTATATCCTTAGGGAGAGAAAATTGTATGGAAACATTATACACGGGTAGAGTTACTGACAAGAGAAAAAGACATTAAAAGTGAAGAACAGTCAAGGGAGAGAAATTGACACAAGGAGAGGACACAACACATCAGAATACAGAGAGCTGTAAGAATAAAATCTAAGCTAAAACAAAGCTTACCGATGGTCAGACATTTATCAGTTATCAGTACACAAAGATTAGTAGTTTGATAAATCTCAACTACTGTATTTCATATTGTATTAGAAATAGTATAGTGTGATAATATAGTATGTTTCCATCAATGCCAAAGGGAGAGATTGATGACATGTAACTGATTGAATATTTGACAATGTTAAGTTGAAGATAATGCAATGCATTAAATTAGTTAATGCATTGTATTGTCATTGATGTCAACTTGATATCATCTGTACGGTCATGTACATAATGCCAAAGACTTCAGAGAATCAATGGAACAAAGGTTATGCTTTCAGCAATGCATAAAAGTCAAGTATTCACTTAGTGACAAACAACACTGACAGAGTGCACACCGACGGTCAAAGCAAATAAAAATAGTCACAGTGATACCTGATGAGCTAAAGTATAGTGTTGCTCGATGAAACAAAACCACAGGATGCCCGATGAGAAAAGTCAGAAGGTTGTCTGATGAATAAACTTCCAATGATGCCCAATGGATGGAGATCCCAAAGCTAACTGGAGTCTCACCAACGAAACTATCAATTGTCACCGACAACTAACTACAGAAGTGACTAAAAAAATAGAGAGTTCAGAAAATGACAAAATATCTAGCTAGAAAGAGCTAAAGATAGACTTAACTGGTTGTTTTCTTTGTTTTATTCGACTAGAGTTAAGTGATATATTTAAAGATAATTTGTAGAGTTGACAAGAAGATAATTATGAGACAAATAAGGAGTTATGCTTTAAATCTAATTGGCTGGATTATTTTTCACGCCAAGAATCAAGAATCAAGAAATAGCGATTATCATATCTATATAAGAGACAAGCTTAATTCATTTACTAATGGGATTAAGGGGAGTGAATAGAAAGAGGATGCTAAAGAGAAACTAATGAAGAATAACTTCATAGAGTCCTAATCAATCAAGCTAAAGGAGAGCTAAGGAATTCTGTAAACACCGACTAATAGTGAGCACAACATCACAGTGCAAAAAGTGTGGAGCACAAAGAATTGAATTTATACATTGATCAAAGAGGTAATGTACTTAAATAGATCTAAAAATCTGCAATTCAAAAGTTGCATTAGAAACAGGTCATAGTGTTTCAGTTTAACCATTGAAGCATCAAGTCTCTTAATCGAGCAGGACTTAACAATCTTCTATATATTGAGGTACATCCCAAAGAGTGCCAAAAAGGTTGATTCACGAAAGTAGCATTGGACTTGCCGGATACCTATTGACAGTCTAAGAAGGAGGCTGATTCAAGGATGGTAGCAGTAGATGCCCAATACTAAGTGACAACCTCTATGTATAAAATCCTCTAACAAGGTCACACTTAATAGTGTGTTTGTAACCTTTAATAGGGTTGGCTCCTAACAGGGCTCACTTACGAAGAGTGAAAATTTGGGGTACCAGTCCCAGTGGTTTTTCCCTTGACAGGGTTTCCACATTAAAAATCCATGTGTTATTTGTGTATGATTCATTTCTTTATGGTTTTGTGTCTGACATAGTTAATACTAGATCAATCGGTATACTCTCCTTATTTACTGAGTTTCAGTAAATAGTTATACTACTTATCGGTAATCAAGAAAGAATAAGGAAAGACAGAGAACATCGACAAACAGTTAATCAATATTAGTATTTCATGGCATGCATCTTGTAGGGACATAATAATCTGAGGTTTATTAATTGGTGGTTAATGTTTGAAGGATAAATTTTTGAGGCCACTGATTAACCCCCCCTCTCAGTTATTACTAACACCAACATGTCATAATTGTAGTGAATCATATGGTAGCCCATCATTAATAAGACATTTAAAAAGCCTTCAACCAAAATGTGTTAATTAATCCTAAATAATAGCAGCACGAGCCTCATTAAGGATGGTGTATAATGACGTCCATACCTTAAAAGATGTAGTGAAGTGGTCATAATATGCCAAAAAATCCACTGAGTTGTTCCCCTCGCTCAAGGTGTGTTGGATTTTAACATGGCTGGACAATACAACATATTATTGATTTTTATATGATGTCATCAACCGCCCAATCTAGAGTTGCTTGTTGGCTAATCTAGTACGCATCATTTTGGTTGCTCGTAGGTTGAAATAATTTTGATTAGTTATATTTTTATGTAATATTTTATTATCCAATTAATGTTTATCATGGTTTCATTGTTCAATGATATAACTCAAATGTTAATTGAAGTAAGAGTAAATTTATAAGTAGGAGGTATTTTCCACAATAAGTCAAATTGTGATATTGCTACCAAGATTCAACTCTGTTGTTTTTTTTTTTAAATGGTAAGAGAATATATAT
>MU226216.1:356637-367760 GCA_018584345.1 Thuja plicata
TATATATATATATATATATATATCATAAAAAAAACTACATATAAGACAATTCTACTCATGTGTCCACTTTTAGATAGGAACTAGGTCAAATCAAAAGGCCATGAAAAGATCACAAGACATGATTAAAATTTATTAAATAATTAAAATTATTTAACTAACGGACAAATGAAACAAAACCAAAGTTTGATAAAGACTAGATGTACAATTCAAAACACATGCTAAAATAAAGTGCGAGTGGCATTGACCATTTTTAGGTGTCTGTGTGTATTTTTGTTTGTACATACATACATACATACATACATACATACATACATACATGTAGCTCATGTTACTCCTAGCCTAGAGATGGAACACATGTACACAAGGAAAATTGTGACTAATGTTAGTGGACACATGGTTATTAAATTTTTATGTACATACGTTTATGTATATGTAGTTCACAATATTTTGAAGCCCATTAGTCCAAACAATATAAAGATAAAGTCAATATTGGTAATAGGGTTTGGTGAGAAAGAAATATTTATTGCTAAATAAGTGTGTAATATTTTATAAGTCATCAAATGATGTCTGTCTAGATTATGGGAGGCTACGGTAAATATGTAATTCATAGGAAGTTAGTTAACAAAGATAATACATGTAAATGTTATTCTCCCCATGGTAATTTATAATTTTTTTTGGAGTACTTGAAACTAGTTATAGAACCTCTTATACCATATTTTATAGTTTTATCTAATAATGTTTAGCAGAAGGCATGAAAGCTTCTAATTTATTGTGATTCTTTTCAAATGATATTTCCCTTGGTTCTTATGGTTTTTTCTATACTAAGCTGCATGAATTATTGAGTGTTTTAAGTTATATTAAGTGTTATCCCCAATTTGTTTTCATAACTATATCTATTTCAATGTATGTTTTGTATGTTTATCTCCCTTTTCTTTATAAGTTCCGAAACTATTGGCTAATATAGTATGCATCATTTTAGTTGGTGATAGGTTGAAATAATTTTGATTAGTATATTTTTTTTTCATGTTTCCTTATTTGATTAATTTACAACATGATTTTATTATTCAGTGATATAACCCAAGTATTATTTAAAGTTTGAATAAATTGATACGTAGGAGGTATTTTCCATAGGAAGTCGAATTGTTATATTGCTATCAAGATTCAACTATGTTTTTTTTTTAGTTAAATTCATTGATCCATGTTTCATAAGAAGTGGTCCATAAGAACCCATCTCTCATGAGAATGAATGGAGCACTTAGCACTCATTGCATCTAGGTGATTCTCACAAGGATGAAGTATTGGGCCTTCCTAGGAGGCCACCCATCATAATATTGGTCCTTTTCAAGCACACTTAACCATGAACTTTCCTCCAAGGTTAAGCCCTCTTAGTTTTCTATTCCATTTGTATTTTTATAAGAAATTTTATAATGAATTCACTTGTCGACTTATAAGTCTGTTTTCATTTTTATACACATATATAAGGGTTCAATTGCTAATTAAATTAGATGTTTTGTTAGGATATAGTTAGTCTTAAGAATAGGAACAACTTTTAAGGTCAAGAATATAAGATTTGATGAAAATGATCAACCCTACAGCTCCTACGAATCACCTACATGCAAACACGTGTCACAAAAAGAGAGAAGGAAAACCTATGGAGGCCATAAATAGCATATTTGTGAAAGAGGAAACACCCTAAATTGATTCAATAATAGAATACATAATACAAAATGATTCAAGATCAATCATAATTTATTTACAAATACAAAGAATCAAACCTATAAAAGGTTCAATCAAAACCCTAAAAAAAGGTAGAAACCTAGGTTCCATGATAATAATTATTATATGCCTAAAGTTTAGCTTAAGCGAACTCAAGATAATAAGTGACTTTAATAATTAAATCAAAATGATTTAATTAATTAGTGAATTAACTTATTTATATAGAACCCTCCCTTAAGATAAACTCAGGGAGAAGCTAAAAACATAGAAACAACTACTGAAGGTAGGAAAATGGGTCCCGACAACAAGGCTTGATTAGGTATGCAAGTACAAAAAATCTCTATAAAGAGGAGAAAAGGGGAAAACCCACTGGGAGAAAGCCCTCTCTGAAAAGAGATAAAGACTAGTGAAAGATTGAAGAATCCTCAAAACAAGAGAATGCCCCAGAAGATAGGAACAAATGAAGAACATGAAGAACATCACTGAAGCATGAAATTATGAACACTATCAAAGAATAACAACTAGAACCTCCACTATAATAGAACATGATTAGGTAGAGAAGAGTGTAATCTGCATGAGTGCCCTCAAAAGAAACTACTCGAATCAGGATGGAAAACAAAGTAAAATATCATAACTCAAAGATATAGATTGAAGAAACACCAAAGTATGAAGAGTTGATCAAAAGATGGAAGGATGCCTCAAAAATAGGAATGAAAGAGTGTCCATATGGTAAATGATCCTTCTCAACAAAATTCATAGGTACGCGTCCACTGCATCCACCTATTAAACATATTAATACTGAATACATAGATCACTTCATCAAACCAAGGAAGAATTAGAACCAACAAGAGATACCCCCCATAATGCTGAGTAGGAAGAGGCATGACAGATGCACTGAACTAGACTAAGAATAACTGCATGATGAAGAACCAAGAACATAGAAAGTTCAATAGAAAATACAAGCACATATAAAGGATTGTGTCGTGGAGGAAACACTCTCTTTACACACATCATGAGGCAAATGTCATGGAAGGAAAACTCACTTCACAAAGGAAGATGACAAAAAAAGAAAACATCAAAGCCCCCATAACACTTTATAATTTAGTGCTAGTACAAATAAGAACAAAAATGTTCAAGATCCCAAGTACAAAATAGATGACACTTTGTCTCAGTGTGTTTCTAAAAAAGGAAATACTACAGAAATAGATGTCTACAATGCTCAGAAATGAGAGAAAGTTGTAGGTTATCCAATGCAAGGAAAATGATCTCAAGACCTAAAACATCCAAGATATTCATTAGATTGCCAAAAAAAAAAAACTTGAATAAAATGTACTTGGAGAAGATTGTGGAAATGAGACTAATACAAGAAGAAATAACACAACCAGATTTCTAATGATGTGTGGAATTTGGAAATCGGAGCCCAGATGAGAAAGATCTTGCTTTTGGAGTGCAAAAATGAACCTTGACTTTGATTAGCGCAAAACCCTGTAAGATAGAAAAATTAGAAAACCAAACCTGCAAAATCAGGTCAGACTCAAAACCAACTTTTTGATGATATCTCATTTGGCAAAAAATGCATCTATTTCCTCAAGATACAAGAAAAAAATTAATGAGGGCTCCAAAATAAGAAGAACTCCAAGAAATGTCTACTAAATCTGGTGGAGCTACACTAAATATGGTGATGCTTCCAAATCTTGTGAGACTACTAGATTTTTGGCCAAATTTGATGAATTTACCAAGAAAACTTTTATTTCATATTTTTTTCTTTTTCGCCGACTTAAAAAATGTGCCCAGAAAAAGGGTCATACATGCAAAAAAATCCCTTCACCAGTACGGTGGCATTAATACCGAGGCAACACAAAAATTGAAGCAGCATGAAAATGCAAGAATTTTTTGCCTTGAAAAGTGTGCCAAGGTCATGCATACCAAAAAGAGGGCCCAAATTTCAACTGTGCCCAAATTGGCCAAGTCTTATATGAGAATAGGGTTTTTGGGCCTTCTAGACATTGTCATGAGTTTAGTTTGTGCCAAAAGTGCTCTGCAAAATAACTCCCCCTAGATCCACAAAAATATGAAGCAAAAAACCTCTTGAAAACATAGATATGAAGAGAAAGGAAAAATCCATCATGAAGAGAACATGGGAGTTGATGAAAACTATCAAGCCTACAACTCCCAAGAATCACCTGCATGCAAACACCTATCACAAAAAGAGAGAAGAAAGAGCTATGGAGGCCAGAAACAACAAATCTGTGAAAGTGGAAACATTCTCAATTGATTCAATAATAGAATTCAAAATACAATATGATTCAAGATCAATCAGAATTAATTTACAAATAGAAAAAGATCAAACCTTATAAAAGGTGATCAAAACCCTAAAAAAAGGGAGAAACCTAGGTTTCATGATAATACTTAATAAAGAATTAATTATTATATGCATCAAGTTTAATTTAAGTAAACTAGAGATAATAAGTGACTTTAATAATTAAATCATTAAATATTTAATTAATAAGTGAAAATACATTTTTACTCTAACAAAGAATACATTTCATAATTGTTAAGTATATTTATGTTGGCCATATGTGTGATAAAAAATTTTTTAAGGATAAATATATAATAGTATGCTATTGGATTTAACTAAGATCAATTTGATAAAAGAATACCCACTCTTATAACTTGTTTTTTAATGATCCATGGTTTCTTTATGGTAGTATGTCTTATCGTGTGTTATAGAATTACCTGATCATTGATCAACAATATCTTATATTATCAACTGAAGAAATATATTCCCATTTCACCATCTTCAATGTGCAACCTACCAAGAAAAATCCTTCGAAATTGTAATCCACACTTTGAATACTAAATATGGATTTTTGGTTCAGATCCTAAAATTCAACCCCAATATCTTTCATTGTAGTCCATATGTAGTCAACAAGTAATCATGTTTTGAAAGAAGTCCTTTGTATAGGAGATGAAAAAGGAATATAAGTAAAGCTACCAGTGATACAAAATCTATGATTACAAAAAACCCCTGGTCAACGTGTTTAAATCTACTATTGGTCCAAGAGTAGTGCACTCTTTGTCATTGAAATACAATGCTTCAATTTTATTCATTTATCCATCCTTTGATATGGATAAAACGGCCTTAGAAATGTCAAAGAGAAGAAGAGAACCTATAGGAAACACCTACGCCAATAGCATGGCTAAGAAATGTTGTTTAAGAATTTCCTTAAAAATAATTGTTAGATCTATAGAATTGAGCGGAACTCACAAATTAAGGCTACCAGTTCCATAGGTAGGCCCCATGAATCTATATGTGCACTATTGAGACAAGAAATTGCATATGTAGAGGATCTCATAAAATATAAGAAATGACTATGGATTGTTGCCACCATTAGTGGTAATGGGAACTACCATTTCCATGCCATTTTTTGTAAACGGATGTTTAAAATCCATAAATTTTCTTTGATTTTCTGAAATCACTCAATGAAGATTTTAGTATAAATTTGTATACAATAATGGAAAATGTAAATAACATTATGCAAACTTCCCTTCATGCTCCATTGTTATTCTTTCTCATTGAATTTAATGTTGCTCTTGATATGACAATTTCTCTAATATGTTCAAAAAGTATGTATGGATAAAATAATAACAATGAAAATACTTGAATCGTGGATAATCAAGAAATGAAGAAGAAAGCCCAATATATAGAAATATCCTTCAAAAAATGATCGGATACAATAAATAAACAAATAGACAAAAGGGAAAAGAAGAGCCAACAATCAATAATAAAAGCCCGATAATAAAAATCAATCTTCTAATTTCTCTAAAAAAGCCAAACATTTATTTAAATATAATCATATTTAAATGTGACATAAAAAGAGAAATAAAATCCATTTGAATATTCATATATTCAAATATAAAATAAAAGATAAAAAGGCATAAACAAATAAAATTTACTTGTCTCAAGGAATATTAGAACAATAATTAAATAATTATCCAAAATATTTAATTAAACATACACCAAAATGACAAAATGCAACAAAAGTGATTCAAACACAAATGAAAAGATAAAAGATAAATCAAATGATTTAAAATAATCCAAAATAATTTGAAATTGATATAAAAAGGCCCAAAATCGACCAATGATATAAAAGATGCCTAAAAGGAGGACCTAGGAAAGTTGACCATTTTTGGATGTCTACACATACATACATACATACATAAGTTTATATGTATGGATGTATGTCACAAATAGATTGAAGTGCATTAGTCTACACAATATAAAAATAAGGTCAATACTTGGAATGTGGATTCGTGAGAAAGTCATTCATATGTATAAATAAGTGCCTAATGTTTTTATATATCATCAAATGATATAAGTCTAGATTATGTGAGGTAGGGTAAACTTGTAATTTATAAGAAGGTTAGTTAAGAGAGATGATACATGTAAATTTTATTGTCCTTATGGTAATTTATAAAATGTTTGGGAGTACTTTAATCTAGTTACAGAATCCCTTTTTCTATATTTGCTAGTTTTTGTATAATAACTCTTCGAAGAAGGCATGGAAGCTTCTAACTTATTGTGATTCTTTTCTAATGGTATTTTCTTTGTTTCATTTGGGTTTTTCTATTACTAAGATGTATGGATTAATATGTGTTTCTGCTAGTGTATTTATTTTATTTAATTAGACTTAGGTTTATTAAGCCTACTTAGTCATCTATGTTCATTTTCAACACTTGTGCATACAAGTTGTCATCATTTGGGAGTTGTATAGAGAGGTGTTGATTCCATTTTGACACCTCATCATATCTTTGTGGGAGGCAACTCACCACCACTCATTGTGTGTTGGGTCCGACTTCTAATTCGACCCAATCACTTCCTATTTGTACTATCTTCACCAATCAATGGAATGGTCAATTTCGGCTCTCATTTATGGATTTGTGTTTCAATCTATCTGAATTAGATCCTTGGTTTCTACAGTTTCTATTAACATTAAGTGTTATCTTTAATTTATATTCATCAATATATCTAGTTCTATCTATGATTGGTAATTTTATCTCCCTTTTCATGATAGGTTATGAAACTATTGGCTAATGTAGTACACATCTTTTGTGTTGCTTATAGGTTGAAATAATTTTGATTAGTTATATTTGTTGTGTAATATTTTATTATTTCATTAGTGTTTAGCATGATTTTATTATTCAATGATATAACTCAAATATTATTTGAAGTAAGAATAAATTGATAAGTAGGAGGTATTTTCTACAATAAAATAAAATTTGATATTTTTTAGTCAAACTCATTGACCAATATTTCGTGAATAATAATTCACATGAAACCAACATGAAAATCTTCTCAGAATCATAATCCGCACTTTGAATACCAAATATGAATTTTTGGTCCTGATCCCAAATTCAAGCCCATTATCTTTCATTACACTCCATATTTAGTCAACAAGTAATCATATATCAAAGGAATTCCTTCGTACATGATTCGACATAGGAATATCACTAGAGATATCAGTGCTACAAATCCTGTGATTACAAATAGCCCCCAAAAACAAGAAATGGTCAACCTGTTTGAATCTATTGTTGCTCCAGGAGTAGTGCACACTGTGTCATTGAAATACATTACTTCAATTTTCTTCATTTCTTCGTCCTCTGAGAGGGACAAAACAGCCCTGGAAATGTCTGAGGGTAGAGACGAACCTATGGGAAACACCTGCACCAAAAGCATGGCTAAGAAATATTTTATAGAAATGCATGAAAAACTAACAGTTAGATCTATAAAATTGAGGGGAACTCACTAATCCTAGGCCGCCAGTTCTGTAGATAGGCCCCACGATTATATATCCACACTGCCGAGACAAGAAAAGGCATAGATAGGGGATCTCATAAAAAATAGCAGCAATGCCACCTTTTGTTGGACCCTTTGTCAGAGCCTTTGCATATTCTTCTGGAGTTCAATAATTTTTCATATTGTGTTTTGATATTTCGAAGTGCTTGTGCAGATAATCACCCACAAATGACCCTCGTTGATAGCCTACGTAAACTCTTTTGTTTCTTAAGAAGTCCACACTTTTAATCTTCGGCGTTATTTGTTTAATTGTGAGGATTGAAGAGAGATTTACTATGTAATTCAACGCTAATATCAGAACTAAAAAAATCCAGATTATAATGACAACTCCACTTTCATTTCTCCTGATCACCTCTCCTGCAAACATTGTCATAAGTGAACGATGTAAATTCTGTGAAGAGAGGTATCTAAGTAAACTTTAACCAGTGGAATGCAAAACCATTATGAGTATATGTTTGTAACGGTGTGTATCTACAGGAAAACCTCAATTCTGTGATTTTAGTACTTACTGTGAGAGAAAAATAGACTCAAGAAAGAAAATCTGGAAGCCAAGCCAAGTGAAACAAATTTAGATGGATATGGGTATTTATTGGAGAAGGAAATGTAGGGAACATAGTAACACAAAAAATCATTTTGTACCATAGAGTGGTGATCACTTGGGTGATGGCATCTCTTTCAAAGACATCATTTATTTCGTGACCAAGAATCCACACAACCGCTCCTGTAAAGATGAAGAATACCACTGTTGCACACCACAAGTCGAGACTAAATGGGAGGAGAAATGCCCATGGATTGTTGCCCCCATCAATGGTAATAGGCACAACCATTGCCATACCAGTTTCTGTAAAGGGGTGTGTGAAATCCACAATATTGCTTTGATT
Source organism: Thuja plicata (assembly GCA_018584345.1). Classification (NCBI taxonomy): domain Eukaryota; kingdom Viridiplantae; phylum Streptophyta; class Pinopsida; order Cupressales; family Cupressaceae; genus Thuja; species Thuja plicata. The sequence continues at coordinate 365,092 of MU226216.1, forward strand.
TTTTAAGATTGTAGTATCGCCCACCACCGCATCAAATTTCTGCAAGATAGAACTCCATCCGTATTCCAAATTTAAAATTAAATTGCATAGAAATTAATATTGCAACCTGAGAACAAGAAAGAGACATTTAGATAGACTTGGTAGACAAGATCCTCATAGATGTTAGTTTCATAAGGAATGAGATCGTATTGTAGGGCATATTCAAGCCACCTGAGAGCCGCGTTGAATACATCCTTAAAAAATCCCGTAACAATGCTCTGGTTAAGACTTTTATCATATGTGACTGTAACGAATTCCTCGAACCCATTCTTCAGGGGCACCCCAATTTGAAGTTGTTTTCCGATTATGGGTATCACCCAACCTCATGGAATCTGCGCGTCTCCCCCTAGCCAGATCACCGCCTTGATGCTTTCTACACTATTGTAAGGAGGCTGCGGATACACCCTTGATAGATGTAGAGCTTGACCCGTCCAACAACCAATGGAACGGTAACTTTTTCCTACCACATTTACTATTTCATAAGTACATACTGATATTTCTCCATTTCTAATACTAACAGACCCGCTCAGCCTGGTAAAGTTAGTTTCAAGTATGTTTTGCAACAGCCGCTGGCCCTGCTGAAATACCTTGATTGTTGTCAAGTCCGTTGCATTTCCAAGTTCTTCTGGAGGGATAGAAGGCTTCAAGAGTTTAAAGCTGGTATTACTGGATCCCATTTAGCAATGGCCCCAGCTACCATCTACACACTTTCATAAGCCAATAAACCATATTGATTGAGCACTGTCTGTGTAAAATCCTCGCTGGGCATTTCAGCTCTGAATTTCTGTTTCAACCTTTTAGTGAAATTTTTAAGCTTTTTTGAATCAAGAACATAAGTCTTCACTCCAAAAATGCCTTCCATGGATGCCATGGTGGAAGAGTAAAGCCATCCGTCGTTATCCAGACATAACCGGGGCACATCATCCCTATGTCGTGTACTTTCGTGAACAACTTTAACCTGAGACGAGAGATCATATGAGCATCGAACACTCTCGACTGGATATTTTTCAATTTGAAGAGATCCTCCCTTATGCCATCCCTGGTCAGACTTGCAGAAATCAGGGATCTGTATTCTATTTTGGATCCCACATCCCTCAGCACATCGTTCAACGAATTCACAGTCCCGAAACTGAAATCATCATCAGGATAAACAACCACGATTTGTCTCCAGGCATAGTACCTTACGAAGGATGCAATGGCCTTCATCTGCAACGCATCGCTCTGAGCCATTCGAACAATGTATGGAAATGTGGAGTTGGAAAGCAGGGGACTCGTAGCAGAGAAGGACACAATCGACACATTGCTTGCGTCTCCCACATCTGATACGAACTCTACAACTTGTGACTTTTGCAGCCCAATTATTGCTATTGCTCCGTTCTTCAGCAGGTCAACAACTGCATGATTTGAATCAACCACATTAACAGTACTCAGCCATCCATAATTACAATCCATTTTACAACCCTTAAATTGTGAAAAGTAGGAGGATAATGGAATTACCGACGCTTGCACCGCGGAGTGAATCTGCTTGACTGTCCCGCATATGCAGGAGGAGTCGCATGCCATTCAGAAGCTTTGGATGATTATTCATGTCCTCCACGGCTAAATGAATGGCAGTTTTGACCACCCTCGCCACTAAAGAATCAATGTCCAGGTTGGCCCCTACATGAATGTTGCTATCATCTTGCATTGAAGAGCATAGATTTGAGAGAAAAATGATAGAAAATTTTGCTGCCAATATTTGTCCGTGGAAATCAATGACTGCTATTCATTGTCTTCTAGGAGATAGCTTGAAACCTTGATTCTCGCAGTTTGTATGAAAAGTCTTGTAAACCAAAAAGAACCAAACAACACATTCTTGGAAATGAAGAGTGGAAGCAACAAAGGACAAGGGCTGTGTAGGCACAGCTAGAGTCCCTGCCTATTGTTTAAAGTAGGAAGATTAGGAAAATTGTAATCGGTGTGTTAAATTCTCATGGGGGTGCAGTACACAGATTTCCTAAGTAAATTTAAATCATGATTTGTCAGCGCAACTTTATGAAATTCTGTGTATTCATCCTTGGGTAGGTAGTAGAGAATCTGCACTTCAAAATTTTGTGGGAAAGGAAGCATGTATAAATATTTTGCAAAGGGATTTGGACATAAATCTTTATTTGTATACCCCTTCCTAGTGTTTTAAAGTTTTAATGCCCCAACTTGTCGTGTCAATTCCTTGACCAATTGTATTAGCTCATCTGAAGGTGATGATTTTTCCAATCCCTCATTCAAGTTTGGGTCATTCCTTTGTTTTTGATAGATTAAAGCAGCAAGAGGGTGCTGGCCCATATAACAGGGGACTGGAGGCACATTAACAGCAGGTTAATGGCACAGTCAAAGTGAGTAGAAAGATTTTACTGTTAACACCAGCTTCTAAGCTTTTACCTCTATCAAAAACAAAGATCACAGTTCTGCATAAAAGTAAAAAACTACAGTATCTCAAATTCATAACCACCATCAAAATACTATTCCAGAGCCACGCAGGGCTAGTCCAAAAGCAGTAATTAAACTTAACGAAGCCCCTCCAAAAAAAACAGGGGAACATAGGAATCTGTCTAACAAAAAGATAGCACATCAACAAGTTAAATTTTTCCTCC
>MU226216.1:372627-404635 GCA_018584345.1 Thuja plicata
CAAAGAATCAGTAAGTTCGGTTTTCTCCTTACGCCAATCTCCAAAGTTATGTTTAGTCCATCCTTTGACTTCTCTTCTGATAATTTCCAGCTTCTGGGCTATTCTAAACATAGCAGTGCCCCTGATAATTCTCCAAATGTATTTTGATCATGGTGGTTCAAGACAAATGTCCTTGGTGAACTCATGGGTGATGAATTTTGAGATTGATCATGTTGATATTGATTTGGGTGAGGGAATTGATATTGCGGTCTGGGATGAGTTTGTTGCCCAATTTGTGGATATGTTTGATAGTGCCCTTCAAGAATCGTATTATTGATGTTGTGATTTATGTTGGACATCAGGTTGAGAAAATGATTGAAATTATGGTCCCCATTGTTGATGTTGTATTATTGGTAGGGCTTGTTCTTGGTAGGGCACACATTTCTCATGTGTCAATTGGGAATTTTGGGTAAAAGGATGTCATTCTGTTGCTTGATGTGATTTTCCAACATAGGGAAAAAGTAGGGGTTGTTGAGATCAGAATTGAGGCCTTATATGATGATGTGTCAGGGGTAAAAATGGAGGGTATTGAATGGTGTTTTATTGATCTTCCTTCATTTGTTGCCAATAATTTGATTGTCCAATGGATTCATCACAATTTCTCAACTTGTTCATTAAGCAAACAAATACCAGGGGGTACACTAGGTGTTCTTGTCGCAGCACATAGTCAATCAACAACTGATTTTCTGGTCCATGTCAAGGATGGAGAGACTATATCTGATACAGCTTTTATAAGCTATTTCCTGTAAATATCAAACCAACATTTATGCTTATCATTAATAATAATTCTTCTAATTCGACTAAGCATTTTCTTCTTGCAAGTTACAGTTCTAGATTACCATTATAAAGCTCCATCAAATCCTGGCCTCATCAAAAACACCGCTCCTCTTGATTAAGAATGTTATCCAGAGTGGTCCAATGGGTACAAAACTCATAAAGTCAATGCCATCCACATTCATAGACCAACTCAATGAGGAGGGCACCAAAGCTACTCTACAAAACTTTGTTTCGTCCAGTATATAGATAAGTAACAAAAAAATCAAATATTTTAAACACAAATACTCTTACATTATAGATAACTTGCTAAAAATTTTGAATCCTTGCTGAAATCTTCCTCTAAATTCCAGGTTACTATAACATTAAATTCACGAAGTGATTTCCTCCCACCCTACCAGCTACTCTAAAACACATTCCATTAGTCCACTTCATCAACCCAACTCTCAACCGCCTATACTGCCCAATGTCTCACATGTTCAAAAATCACAACATTCACATACCAGCCCTTTGTTTCTGTAGTGCATAGTAGAAAATGAAGTAGTTGCACAGTTATTGGCAAGTTTGTTCCCGATGTTGTAAAGGCTGCAGTTGCCTTTGCATCAACATGTGTGTATGAAGAACAAGAGCTATGAAAACTAGGCTAATTAGCTCCCCCTTGTTTGAGTGTTGGATTTAACAAATCTGGATTATTCTTGTAATATGTAAAAGGCAAAGAGACCCATTTAGGTCAGGGGGATTCATTTCATTGTCTTTTAATAGTTGAAATATACTTTGTTTCTCAATGCACATGGCACTTCTACCAATTTTTCTCACCATTCTCCTACTTCAAAAATAATTGAGTTCATAAAAAAGTTTATTCAACCATAACATGCTGATACTTTAATTTTCTACTATCCCTCAAATTATGGAACTAGTTACAAACTTATACATTGATACATCTAGCCAATTCCTAACAGGTGATGCATGAATTTGTTTACGGTCCTGCTTGACAAGGATGTGAGCATTATTTGCACAATGGTGTGGCTGGGAGAGCTAGTTTGTGAATTTTTTTATACGGTCCTGCTTGACAAGGATGTGAGCATTATTTGTACAATGGTGTGGCTGGGACAGCCAGTTTGTGAATTTGTTTGTATGGTCCTGCTTGACAAGGATGTGAGCATTATTTTCACAATGGTGTGGTTGGGAGAGCCCGTTTGTGCATTCTTAGTGGGGGTCTTTAATATTTTCTGTAGTGAATATTTGGGTTTTCGTAGTTTTTGGTTGGGGATTTTGAATGGAAAATGTCATGCTCATTAGGATGGAGAGTACCCAAGCGATATATGTTGCAGAATTTTGTTATGACACAGGAAAAGATAGTTGTATTATTCACTGTACATGTGACTAGCACTTATCATTGTTAACATATGAAAGATTATGTCGTGATTTCATGGCCCCCACGACAGCTTTCTCTTGTGTATGAATTTTATAATGCAAAACAGATACAATTTCAATGTCCTCTCAAATATTTAATGAATACTTTACTCCACCTTCAAGATGATTTCCTTCTATGAAAATACTCTCTTAAACATTCGCTTCCATGCTTATTCTTGCTTATACCATTTTGTCAGTAATTGCATTTTGATGAATAATTAGTATACTATATTTATTTGTATCTTAACCTTTATCCGATGGGAGTGCATAAAAGATCAAATGACATGATCTGAAGTAAACTTTCCCATCACAATAGATCAAATGAGATGATCTGAGGTGAACTTTATTACTTTTCCTTTACTCTCTTTCAATAGTCATGATAATTTCCACATCTATTCACTATCTTACTGATATACCAGTCCACGCATCTTCTTATTCCACATAGTTAAAGTTTAGACATGTTTCTTATGTCCTTTTTTTTTCCTTAAGATGTTCCACATTCAAGAAATTGAATAAAATAGAAGGGACAGTAGATGCCATTCTTTTTTCCTCTGGTTTTTAAATACACTAGTCATTTTTTTTATAGGACATGGAACAACATATCTTATCATTCAAACTTTACAGATCCACTAAATGACTAATACAAAAATGTGATGATGAACCATTTGTTTGGAGGTGACTACTTTTTGAAACAGTTAGTGAGTGGCTTTCTTACAACTACGATTAAAGAATTATTATTTTTTTAAACGAAGATCACTCCTTAAGTACTCAGCAGTGGTGTCAAGGGATAACCTTCCTTGGGAAACAGACTGTGCCATTGCACTCTCTATATTGAAGCTCTTTCCAAGAATAATTTCTTAATTTTAGACTCCCATGTCACTATTTTCTGACTTCTTACTATGTGCTCCTTTGTGTAAGAGTGTTGTAAACTGCTAATGTTGAGTTGTGCTCCCCTGTGATGAGCTGAGGCAAGTGAATCCTTTGTGACTGCTCTGTTCTGAGAAGGGATAAGGCAAGTGAGCCTCTTCAGTAGAAGGCCTCTTGTAAACGAGATCTTTGTTTCCCTTATTTCCCCATTCCAGGTCAATATCGAGACAAAGACCCAACCACTCAGGCACCTAGGCATGGCATGGTAAGAGAGAAAGGAAAATAAATCGGTGGAAGATCCAAATCCATTTGAAACACCCATTGAAGGGCCCATCTAAGAAGCTATATATGAATAGTTCTTAAAGAAAACAACCCTTGTAGATCCTCACCACACACACTTTCTCCTGCTTCCCCACCTTAGGCAGGGACATATAAAAATATATACATATAGACACATATAAATCAAAGAGGGTATGCAACTTTTACAAGTCCACGAACAACACTGCCATAACAACCCTTAAAATGACATACGGTAGTCATGAAATAAATAGACAACTACCAGACAGTTGAAATGTTTTTCAATTTTTGGCAAACAAGTTACACACTGAGAAGTGTTTTAAGATCTCATGATAATGGCCTTGTCATTGTAAATATTTTGGGGACATTAGCTTCTCAGATCCTGTGTAGTCACTTCATTGAGTCTACTATCAAATGTAAATCCTTTTCAAGTGTAGACAATGATGATTAATTTGAGGACAATGTGGAGTAGTGTGAAGATTTTGAGGTTAGATAATATAGTGAATATGTTCTTCATATGATCCTACGATCCTACAACGTATTTTGAATATTTCAGAGATTTTAGATCTGTCTATGAAGCCACCACCTAAGATCAAACCTATTGAAGGAAATTAATGTTTTTCTTTTATGGGTTTCCTTTGCCTCTAGAGGACACCCTTGGCAGGTGCATCTGTCAATTTGTGATCCTGTAGCATTGCATTTGAGAATGTCCTCTCAGAAGCAAAAGGCAAATATTATTATGCATTTCAGAATGTTCTTGGAATGGTGGAGAACTGTGATTATTTAAATGAAGTACCAAATTGAAAATTTTTCATAATCTCTCTTGCAGATGTGCTCTATAAGCCTCAAAATCTCAATAGTAGATTGCTTTAGATTCTTAGAGGTTGCTAGAATGAGATCAGTATAATAGTTTTTATGTCATTTCTTGCTCGATATCATTCACTATTAGTATTGAAAGAAACCCTTGTACGTGGATTTATCAAGTTACGAACTTATGGTACTTGAGAACATACAAAAGTACAAAAATATTAGGTTTTTGATCAAGCACTCAATTAGAGATACTGGAGGTTGCCTTGGCAAGTGGATTCGTGAAGTTGGACTTACGACATTGCCATTGAGAGCATATCAAAGTGATAATTTTTCCTTCAGTGTCCAATTAGCTTTTGAACTATAAATACATCTTGATGATAGAGGTCCCCTTGAACCCACTTGTACACTATCAGTCTTACTTATTTTCTATAATGGGTTAAGCCAGACTAGTATACTAATTTAATTATCTTTCCTTATTGGTTATCCTTCACTAGTTATACTTATACTGGAGGACCTCCACCTTAGGCAAGTGGGTTTGCTAAGTTGTGTACTTGTGGTATTGCTTTTGAATATACTCAAGAAGCAAAAGGGTGACCAATTTACTTACATAATAAATTAGCACACTGATCTAGAGTCCACTTGTAGCTCTTTTGCACCTTTGATATGTAGCTATTTGGCACCTTTGATATATTGGCTTGTGGAAAATAAATACACTAGTTATTTTAGCTTTTCTTGTTGGGTATCCTTTACTCGTTACAAGGAAGGAAGCCTTTGGGACGTGGATCTACAAGTTTGAAACTTGTGAGATTACATTTGATAACATGCTCAAGAAGTAGAAGACTGATAATTGTACTGAAATATGAATTGTTTAACTTTTAAAACATCTCTTATTTAGGTATGCTCTAGAAATCTCTTTTTGATGAATAGTTTGTTAGTTTGATATATTTATTGGCTTATAAAAGATGAGTAGGTTAGATTTTAAATCATATTATTCAAGTCTTAAATCAATAGTTTCCCTCAAATAACAATCCTATAATACAGTTGTTTTAGTACTCCTCCATTTTATTTTTATCATGGAAGGTCATGTTTGTGTGAATGGAAGGTCATGTTTGTGTGAATTTCAGGGAAGGGTGAATTCCATCAATTCATTAGTTCTTTATTTTTCTGCTATGGTCATATATGGACAGATGGGAGTCAATCAGATTTCGAGATTGACTCTTTAGTTACCAGATATTGTTATAAATCTTCTTCAAACCAAGTGCCTCCTTTTTTACAGTATTTCTGATCTTCTGGGGATAGACTTGTGAATGGGCTTTACCCAGATGACGCTCAGGAAATTTGTCAAAGCTTATCATCAGTTTGTGACAGTAGCTTTTCGGCCATTACTTTTTCCCAGATATAAATTTTGATATTATGATCCCTTCACCCATTATATCTTACTGAGGAAAATCAAGAAAACAGATGGTATCTAGCTGTTTCAAAAACAATGGGTTACTTACGACTGCAGACTCTCCCATATTCCTGGGCTTTAAAGATGAAATCAAAGCAAACGGATAGAACTCATTCATTCCTATGATCTATCCTAGACCAAATGGCTCGGCACAAAAGAAATACTTAGATTTATTTTATTCAACATTAAAGACTACCCAATTTGATTAAAGTTGAGCACAAACCTGAAAAACTATGTAATGAGACTGCCCATTGCATCTTCATTAAAATGACATAATGTAGTTTAAACTGACGAGTAACACAAAATAGAAACAAACTTTTAAGAAACCACTTTTGAACAGGTTGTATCCGCCCAAAACGAATGTTGGAGTACTTCGCCTATGAATTTTGACTTTCTTTACCAACAAAGTAAGGATTATAACTGCATAATCGGGTACTGGGTTTTAAAAAATTTGTATTTGGGAATGTTATATTATTCAAAAACATCTCTTAAAGACACTGACAAAATAAATAAATGGGAATGGCTGAACAGTTCTATGCAGGAAACGTCCAAACTGCTGTTCCCCAAACATTTTGCAAAAGATGACAAGAACCAAACTCTTGCAATTCCTTCTAAATAAACCCCGCAAATAGATAAAATGACTCTCAAGAGACTGTTTATGTATAACCCCACTACAAACAGTGCAAACCCACACTCATTTTTCAATATGGGAAAAAACAAAGCTAGTTCTGAAGCTAGTTACTAAAACAGAAATGTCAGAAAGCACTCTGTTACAATACCTGATTATTTGGAGCCTCAATCTCGGTAGCATTGTTCAATGAAAGCTTGTCCCGCTTCTTCTTCTTTTCCATTACAGTTTCCGCTACAACTTCACCGAAATTCTAGGTGAGTGGAAATGGGTTTTTTATAAGACTGGAGAAACTCCTCCACCTCAACGCATGCAAATGAATCGGAATCGACATCTTTCTCTACAAGGATTATGTGGGATGTAGCCCTAGATGGACAATGGTATGTAGCCTAGATGGACAGGTGGAGCCGTAAGAATTACCTGTAGAATGCCACTTGCAACGTCCATCGTATTTTCTCCAATATTTTGATGGGAAAACAAAAAGGACTACCAAAAATATGCCACGAGCGAATAGGAAAAAAGAATAATATATAATATTGACGTTAGTTTAATGCCCGAATTTCTATAAGACTATAGTTTTTAGCAAGATTTTTGTGTGTCACGCGGATTGCAAGGACAAAACTAATGCTTCGAAAGCTATCGAAAACATTAGTCTCCTGCCTTAACGGCAGGAACTAAAAAGGTTCAAAAGAAGCATGAAATTAATATATGAATGCAAACATTAAACTAAGAAATGTCAATTTTAAAGCACGACACCAAGAGGCAATAATTCGTCTCATGAGGGGGTGGGGAAGCTTCCTCAGAACTACTTAATAATAAAGAACACATTCCTGTCAGTATTGAGCGGAAGGAATGACGCAAACGATTAGAGTAAGCTACAAGAATGTTAAATATTAGACAATCAATATAGACTTTTATATATTTTCATTACTTGAATTTTATTTAGATAATAGAACATATTATTAATATTTTTGTATTAGACATAAATGTAGTGGTCAAATGTATATATCTATATTATTATTTATATTTAAGTTTTGTTTTTTATTTGTGTTTTTTATATTGATAAATTGCATAATCTTATATAATGTCAATTTTTTTTTAAAAAGAGTAAATTTATCATATTTGGATTGAATGTTATTGCTTGGAAGTACATTAAAAGTTTGTATTAAGATGTCATACGTAACTTTTAAAGAAATACTAACACTTTAGAACATTGATAAATTATTGTAGTCCCTCATGAAATAGAAAACCAATAGCCACTTTGTTATATGAACATGCGAAGACATAACAATCATGAATGTTTCAAAGATTTTGTTAGCTTCTTTTCTTGGGGTTGGTAATGATAGAGATAAAGATCCCTTATTTTCTGTTTCAACTATAAGGTGTTATAAATTTTAAGGTTTATATATTTATCTATTAATAAGTAATACATTGAATCAAAGCTAATTGCTTATGCTTGATGAAATAAGCAATAATAATAGTTGTAAACTAATAAATGAAATGTAAGAATAAGTTATTATTTATTAATCTATATTGATCACCTATTAACATCAAAGCTTGTCATTAGAACTCATTAATATATATAAACTAATGTTATGAATAAATAGAAATTTTAATCATGATGTAGTGAATGCATATATGTTTATAAATATTTTTGGGTGTCTATAGTAGTACGCATCATTTTGTGTAATATTTTATTATTTCATTAATGTTTTGCATGATTTCATTATTCAATGATATAAACCAAATATTATTTGAAGTAACAATAAATTGATAAGTAGGAGGTATTTTCCACAATAAGTCAAATTGTGATATTGCTATGAGAATTTGATTGGGTAATTTTTTTAGTCAAACTCATTGACCAATGTTTCATAAATATAAGTAGTTCACAAGAAGGTGCCATGAAAAACCTTCAGAATTGTAATCCACATCTTGAACACCAAATATGGATTTTTCGTTCAGATCCCAAAATTCAAGTCCATTATCTTCCATTACAGTCCATATGTAATCAAGAAGCAATCATATATCGAAACAAGTATTTCCAACAGGATTCAACAGTGGAATATCACTAGAGCTATCAGTGATACAGATCCTGTGATTACAAACAACACCCAAAAACTAAAAATGGTCAACCTATTTGAATCTACTGTTACTCCAGGAGTAGTGCACTCTGTTTCATCAAAATACATTGCTTAAATTTTCTTCATTTCTTTGTCCTCTGAGAGGGACAAAACAGCCCTGGAAATGTTTGAGAGCAGAGGCGAACCTATGGGAAACACCTGCGCCAAAAGCAGGGCTAAGATATGTTTTTAAGAAATGCATGAAAACCTAACTGTTAGATCTATAGAATTGAGGGGAACTCACAAAGCCTAAGCCGTCAGTTCTGTAGATAGGCCCCATGATTCTATATCCGCATTTTTGGGACAAGAAAAGGCGTATGTAGGGTATCTCATCAAAAATAGCAGAAACACCACCTTTTTCTGAACCCTTTGTCAAAGCCTCTGCATATTTTTGTGCCGTTGAATAATTTTTCAAATTGTGTTTTGATATTCCAAAGTGCAGGTGCAGATAATCACCCACAAATGACCCCCGTTGATAGCCTACAAAAACTCTTTTGTTTATCAAGTAGTCCACACTTGTAATCTTTGGTGTTATTTGTTTGACTGTAAGGATTGAAGAGAGATTTGTTGTGTAGCTCGACGCTAATATCAGAACTACAAAAAGCCAGATTATAATGACAACTCGACTTTCATTTCTCCTGATCGGCTCCCCTGCAAACATTGCCTCAAGTGAACGATGTAAATTCTTTGAAGAGAGGTTTCTAAGTAAACTGTAAATAGTGGAATGCAAAACCATTATATGTTTGTGACAATGCGTATCTACAAGAAAACCTCAATTCCATGATTCCAGTACTTACTGTGAGAGAAAAATATAGTCGAGAATGAAAACCTGGAAGACAAGCCAAGTGAAAAACATTTAGATGGATATGGGTATTTATTCGAGAAGGAAATGGAGGGAACATACTAGCAGACAAAATCTTTCTATACCATAGAGCTGTGATCACTTGGGTGATGACATCTCCTGCAAAGACATCATTTATTCCGTGCTCAAGAATCCAGATCACCGCTCCTGTAAAGATGAAGGATGCCCCTGTTGCGCACCACAAGTCAAGACGAAATGGGAGGAGAAACGCCCTTGGATTGTTGCCACCATTAGTAGTAATGGGCACCACCATTGCCATGCCAGTTTCTGTAAACGGATGTGTGAAATCTACAAATTTGCTTCGATTTGCTAAGATTGTGGTATCGCCCACCACCGCATCAAATTTCTGCAAAACTAAACTCCATCAACATTCGGAATTAAAATTAAATTGCATAGAAACTAAAATTGCGGCCTGAGAACAAGAAAGAGACATTTAGATAGACTTGATAGACAAGATCGTCATAGATGTCACTATCATAAGGAATGAGATCGTATGGTATGGCATAGTCAAGCCACCTGAGAGCCGCGTCAAATACATCCTTACAGAATCCCGTAACAATGCTCTGGTTACGGCTTTTATCATATGTGACTGTAACAAATTCCTGGAAGCCAGTCTTCAGGGGTACCCCTATTCGAAGCCGTTTGCCGATTGTGGGTATCACCCAACCTCGTGGAATCTGCGCGTCTCCCCCTGGCCAGATCACCGTCTTTAGGCTTTCTACGCTATTGTAAGGAGGCTGCGGATACACCCTGGATAGATGTCGAGCCTCACCCGTCCAGTAACCGATGGAACGGTAACTTTTTCCTACCACATTTACTATTTCATAAGTACATCCTGAGAGTTCTCCATTGCTAAGACTAACAGCCCCGCTCAGCCCGGTAAAGTTAGTGTCAAGTATGTTTTGCAACAGCCGCTGGCCCTGCTGAAATACCCAGATTGTTGTCAAGTCCGTTGCATTTCCAAGTTCTACCGGAGGGATAGAAGGCTTCAAGAATTGAAAGCTTGATCCCACTTTAGTAATGGCCTCTGCTACCACCTGCACGCTGTCATAAGCCAATAAACCATATTGATTGAGCTTTGTCTGGGCGAAATCCTCGCCGGGGTTTTCAGCTCTAAATTTATGTTTCCACCTTTTAGTGAAATTTCTAAGCTTTTCTGAATCGGGAACATAAGTCTTCAATCCAACAATGCCTTCCATGGACACCATGGTGGAAGCGTTGAGCAGAGTATCCAGAAGACTGGTAAAGCCATCCGTCGTTATCCAGACATAACCGGGGCCCATCATTCCTATGTCATGTGCCTCCGCAAAGAGCTTCAACCCGAGAGGGGCATTCATGTGTGCAACGAACACTCTGGTCTGCATATTATTCAATTTGAAGAGCTCCTCCCTTATGGCATCCCCAGTCGCACTTGGGGAAATCGATGATCGATATTCTATTTCGGATCCCACGTCCCTCAGCGCATCGTTCAACGAATTTACGGCGCCGAAACCGAAATCATCGTCAGGATAAACAACGACGATTTGTCTCCAGGCATAGTACCTTACGACGGCTGCAATGGCCTTCATCTGCAATGCATCGCTCCGCGCCATTCGAACAAAGTATGGAAATCTGGAGTTGGAAAGCAGGGGACTCGTAGCAGAGAAGGACACAATCGGCACATTGCCTGCGTCTCCCACATCCGATACGAACTCTGCAACTTGAGACTTTTGCGGCCCAATTATTGCTACTGCTCTGTTCTTCAGCAGGTCAACAGCTGCATGATTAGAATCAACCACATTAACTGTACTCGGCCATCCATAATTACAATCCATTTTACAACCCTTAAATTGTGAAAAGTAGGAGGATAAGGGAATTACCGGCGCTTGCACCGCGGAGTGAATCTTCTTGACTGTCTCCCATATGCAGGAGGAGTCGTTTGCCATTCAGAAGCTTTGGATGATTATTAACGTCCTCCACGGCTAAATGAATGGCTGTTTTGGCCACCCTTCCCACCAAAGAATCGAAGTCCACGATGGCCCCTACATGAACGTTGTAATCAGCTGGTGTACAAGAACAGAGATCTAAAAGCAAAATGATGGCAAATATTGCTGCCAGTATTTGCCCGTAGCAATCAATGGCTGCGCTACACGTCATGATCTTCTAGGAGATAACTTGAACCTCGAATCTCGCTGTTTTTCACAATCTTTTCACGGCCTGTACCAAATTTATAGGACATTAATCTTTGTTTTACGATAAGTATTGTAAACCAAATAAAAATAAACAACACATTCCTGGAAATGATGAGCGGAAGCAACAAGAAAAAGCTTCAAAAGAAACATGACATTAACATTGGAATGAAAGCATTAAACTAAGAAATGTCAATTTTAAAACACGGTACCAAATGTCAACCATTCGTCTCATGAGTACTTAATAATAAAGAACACATTCCTGTCAATATTGAGCGGAACGAACGGCGCAAATGATTACAGTAAACTACAAAGAATGTTAAATATTAGGTCAACGTTATAGATTTTTACGCCTTTTTGTTTGAATTTTATTTAGAGAATAGAATATATTCTTAATATTTTTGTTTTACACATAAATGTAATAGTCAAATGTAAATATTTATATTTAATTTTTTTTTGTTCTTCTTTGTGTTTTTTATATTGACAAATTGCATAATCTTATATAATGTCAATTTTCAAACTTGTAGTAAACTTATGAAATTCTTTTTTTCTTGAGGTTAGTAGTGATAGAGATAAAGATCATATTTTTTATTTCAACTAGAATGTGTTAAATTTTTAAATGTTTATATTTTTTTTTAATTTTTTAATAAATAATATATTGAATCAAATGTAAGAATAAGTTATTATTTATTAATCTGTATTGATCACATATTAACATCCAAGCTTGTCACTAGAACTTCTTAATATATATCAACTAATTTCATGAATAAATAGAAATTTTAATCATGATGTAGAGAATGCATATATGTTTATAAATATAAATAAAAGGACAAAAGAGACACTCAATTCCAACATTGATGTTAGTAAGTTTCTTTTTCTAGATGTGCAATTTTTGTATGCTATTTAATTGGATGAATTGTTTGATACATTTTGTCTAGTTGAAGCATCTTTAGATGACAAGTGTAAAGTTGCACATAAAATTGTATTATATCTATAAATCATTTTTGTGCTTGTGATGAGAAAAATAAAGTATGTTTCATCAAGAAAATTGATTTTAAGATCATGAAAGAATGTATTATGGTGCAAAGGTTTGGAAGAACATGGGAAGGGAATTAGAGAACCTATTGAACCAAGTGTGACACCAAAAAATGAAGGCCTTGAATGTATGAGACATTAAAAATATATCAATAATATTGTAGGTAATACATTTACAAATAATATAGTTCAAGAAATTCATTGTTCTAATAGTAATAGGAAAGGAAGTAAAATGAAAAGTTGTTTGGATCTTCATTCTTATATTATTTTTTGGGTTGAGCATTCTTTCCAAAAAGTACGTTAAAACAAACAATGCATAATTGTGAATGGATCGGTGTATCTAGTTGAAAAAAGACAACAACAAGATCTAAAAGTCATTAGAAAATAAATATTAATGTATCAAACAAAATGTATAATCAAAAAGAAAACTTTTAAGGCAATCCTATGCCTATATCAACTAATAGTGAACAACTAGATAAAAAGATTCATGTTCCAATACTAGATTGTAGTTGCAGACTGTAATTTTTTTATCATGGAGAAAAAATTAATCTTTTTTTCACAAGTTTTGAGTTCTATAATAATCAAATTCACATGCCTAAGGGTGTTAGCATCATGTATTACATATAAATAAAGATTAATATTATTAATATTTTATATTAATAATATATAATATTATTAATATTTTATATTAATAATATATAATATTATTAATATTTTATATTAATGATATATAATATTATTATTTCTTCGCCAAGGTGAGAATAAATTAGAAATTTCTATTTTTGACTTTATATTAATGCTTCTCACCTTCGGCAAGCAATACTTCTTCAATTTGAGAAAGTTTATATTTTCTTTTAACGAGTTGAGCAGATTTTTTCTATGTTTGTGTTAGTTGCATTTAGAAGATTTTTTGTATATATCTAAATTGCCTATAAAGGAAGAGAATATTATTTTTGTTGTGTTTTGTAAATTACTCTGCACGAGAGAAACACATATGAATTTTGTAATTATTTTCATTTGGTGAATAAGAATATTGATACCTTACTACATGGATGTTTCCTTGGGATTTTGTCAAGGTTTTACCATGTAAAATTGTGTCTTGTGTGTTGCTTTGTTATTTCATTTATTTTGTTCAATATTTATTTGCATCTAACTTTTTATGCATTATTTAGTTATCTAGGGTTTTCACTTCCACATACCTAACAAGTGGTGTTAGAGAAATTATCATTGAAGCCATTATGTTATAATTTGGTTTTTATTTTTCCAGCATCAAATGGAAAAGGTTTCAAATGCTAGGTTTGAGGTGTACAAATTTAGTGGCCAAAATAAATACGCACATGCAATCATTGGCATAATTTATTTAAACCTATGAGGATTGAAGTGAGATTGGCTGTACAGTTAGATGTTATTTGTAATCACCTAAAAATGGTCTGATGAACTCAGAAGCCCTAATCTCAAATCAAGTCCCCATACGTCCTAATCAAGGCTTTCGGTTTAAAGCTAATCACAATTATATAATTGAACTAGATCAGTTTTAAATATATAATTCATCAAAAATCAAGAATCCAAGATCACTCACCAAGAGACATTAATTATTCAATTATTCTTGGTCATTTAAATCAAATAAAAATAAAAATTACATGGCTGAGGAGATTAATTAAAAGGAATTAATTAAATTCAAACATTAATATTCCTTCAACTTGCCTCAAAAGTCAAACCTCCAACCAATAAGAGGTAATCACATTGATCAATTGAGATTTGATCTTAACCATCCCTCATGGATGCATCTCAACCGTCAAATTTGAATTTGAATTTGAAGCCTTTTCCCTCCAAGAAAAATCTATATAAAGCATTCATTCTAGCTCATTTCATATAGATGAATAGCGCATTTTAGCATAAAATTAATGTCAAGTTCATTCTATAATAATCTAGTTCATTTTTTCTTAAGCTAAATAGTTTCAATTTCATGCATTTGATCATAAATGAAACATAACTGAACATCTTTTCATGCATTGTAGGAATTTTGATATGCAATCTTCCATCCTAGGCTATCTATTTGCTAAGAATCCATGCTTAATCTGAGAGCATTTTATGAAATTATTGTAAATCTTCTAGCTAGGAAGCAATATGATGTTTTTGACATGTTTATTGGTTCAATTTGGTTAAATTGGATGCTAATGTGTTAATATAAAGTTGTTTTGAGTGGTTGTGTGCAACATTCTTGTAGGTACAACATTTACACATCACATTTTGTTGCCCACCGTGGGGCTGGAAACCTCATTTTCATATAATTTTTTCTTTGCTGCAAAAATATAGTTGAAACTTTGGAAAAATGATGTCTCCGAGAGTTACTACATCGTCTCTAGTTGTCTTTATTCATTTCTAGGATATCTTTCATCAAATGTTTCCAAAGATTCTTTCATCATCTGTTACAGTTCATTCATCATTTCTGGGAAGCATAAAATTAGTCGTTAATCATTTTTGTCAATCCTTTAGCCATCTGTGGGATCTTAAGTTATTTTTAGTATTTATTTAGTCATTTGCGATATAATTAGTCATCTGTAGTACTTCTTTAGTCATTTCTGGGAAATGTCATTTTGAGTCTCGGTTTCATCGTCTGGAAACCTAAGAGCAGAAAATGAAGTTTAATTTTTTGGCAAATGGGTGATCCCACAAAGTTGTGTTCCACTTTTAGGCATGAATTAAAATCACACGGATGAATTTTTTTCATTTTTTACCCCTTCGTGTGAACTAGAGGAAATGGGGGGTTCGCTTTAATGAGACCCGATTCAAGTGAACCTTGTGAATGAACAAAAAACAAGCAATTTGAGCAAATTTTCCATGGGGGTTCGCTAGAAGGGGGTTTTCTCTAACCCCGTTCAGTAGAATGGGTGTTTGAGCGAACCCCCTGAATTTGGCCTTCCTCTCCAAAGCCAACAAATTTATGCAAATTTTTTCCCTCTGAAGGTCTCAATCAAGGAGCAAATAAAACATTCTTCTAAAACCATAATGGAAGATGATGCTACTCAAAACAAGCTTTACAATGAATATTATTTTAATATATATTGAGTTCATTATGACTTTCTATTTTTAGTTTAATTAAATAGAGGTTGTTTGGCCATTTAGCAACCTCTCTCTTTGACGCTTCGGGAAAAATAGTAAATTAAGAAAAAAAAATTATGAAAAATATGTAGGAAAAGAGTATTTGTGTTACCTTTCATTAAAAAAAAAAAAGGAATTTCGATATATACGGATCAAGTTAGAGAAATTCAAGTGACCTTATGTCTAAATTACAGTTACTGTCAATTTAGAACGTAATAAAGTATGAAATATTTACCCAAAATGAATGAAATGGATTGCATCCTTTAGATATTAAAGTTAAAAATATAACCTTGAAAGAATTACATCTGTATCATATTTTTAAAAAAATGTTATTCTAATTCTAGTGACAGTGACTCCTTAAAAACACTATTTTTTCACACAAACCACTTTTCGTTCAAGAGAAGGAAAAATGAATTTAAATGAATTTTAATTTTTTTTTAAAAATATATATTTACAAACTAGAAATAAAAATATTAAAGAATCTAGTTTACATCATCTTAAAATTCCTAATGTTTTTATGGCAACAGGTTTTTGAAAGTGAAGTTGTTTCTCAGAATGTTGATCTTGGTGTCAAAGTTGGCCAAAAAGTGGGACACACTATTATGGGACCACCCAAGAGAAATTGGAGTAAATGAACAAATAAATTTTTTCAATTGTTTGATTAAATTATTTTCTACGCACCTTAAAGCCGGATTCAAATTTTATTTTTAATTCCACTAGAGGATTATCGTATTTTCCTAAGTCAAAAATCAAAAGCTCAAATGGGGAATTAAGAGTTGAGTTTTAATTTAAGGGAATGAAAAAGTGTTTTGTGTGCTTGATAGAATAAAATGACATTGAGTAGGAGAGTATTCTCTTTTCCCTTTCAGAAAATCAGAAATCTAGACCTCCCTCATCATCAATCCTCTTTTACTGCTTTAACCTTTAGTTGGGCATGTGGGGGAGAAAAAAATCTTCCAGGATGACCCACGTGAGAATAAAGTGTGAGCCACACCACTCTAGCTTACATTAAAAAAATTTACTCTTTGGGGTTAGAGCCTCGATATTCGATTCACATTTGAGATTATACATGGCTTATGTCTAACACAAAGTAGGGCCTAATGGTCTTAATCATGTTTTACGTGACTAGTTGTTCCAAGATTCTCTATGGGGCTATACACCTCAATCGTGCTTGCGTGGACACAAAGGATACAATTGAACAAAGATAATTAATAAACACTCTAAGCTTATAAGCTACCTAGATCACCCCCAAAAGGTGATAATATTTGTACAAGGAAAATATTAACTGCACTAGGATACTCATCATTTCATGCCCTCATAACCATCTGGAGTCAGATAATACGACATCATGACTCGAGTGATTGCGTGCTTAGTGATGGTCGTATTCTAATTAGCTTTTGAGTGTGTACCGGAGTCTACAAGCAAATATTTTCATGCCATGCCAATTCTATAAGGAAAGGTGTGTTTGTACCCATAATAATAAAAAAATTTCTAAAAAGAAAAAATTCCTTTCAAAAGAAGAAAAAATTATTATTCTTTGTGTGTGTGTGTGTCACTAATTGAACACTTGAAAACACCTATAAATACACTTGAAACATCAAAAATTTGCAAACTGTTAACTGTCAGTCAGATACATATTCTAAATTCTTCTAAAAGGGTAGTCTCTGGTACTCAAAACATCATTTCTGGTTGTAAAACTTCATCTCTGGGGTTCAAAACATCATCTTCGGTATTTGTTTCATCGTTTCCTGGGTCTAAAAGGTCATTTATTATTGTCTTATTACACTATATTAGAGAAAAATTGTTATTTCCAATCCTTGTTTGGTCATCTCTGAGATAGTTCATCATTTCCAGTCAATCTGTCATCGTCTCTGATAAAAGAGGTCATTTCTGGTGTCTTTTTCATCATTTTTGAAAGGGATAACATGTTTGGTCATTTTCCAAATAGAGGTCATTTTTGTACACCTTTTTACAAATCTAATAATTGATTCAAACAACCTTTTTGGACTACTTGCATCTTTTGTTCTCACGGATATCAAAATTAGTCAGATAATTCTACAATTTTCTAAAATTTCTACAAAATTTTGCCCTAACTTCGTGAGGTCATAACTTTTGACTTGGTGCTCAAAATTCAGAACTGTTTTCACCATTGAAGGTCTCAACTTCCAAAAAAGAGCATAAGACCTCAAAAATGCAAATTACTAAAAGATATAAAAAATGAAAAATCTAAAAAATTTGCATTTTTTTTATTTTTTTTCCTCAAAACCCCTAGGAAGTCTCCATGACCTCTAACATGCCCTAACATGTGATAATACATACTAGGACCCCTAGGAAGTCCCCATGACTCCTTTCAACACATTGGAATGCTCAAGAGTGTCCCAAAGGGTCCTACAACCCTTTAGGACAAACTTGAGTGTTCTAATGTGTCAAAAGGGGTCATGGGGACTTTCTAGGGGTCCTAACATGTGATAAGGCCTACTAGGACCCCTAGGAAGTCCGCATGACCACTTTCAACACATTATAATGCTCAAGAGTGTCCCAAGGGTTCCTACGACACCTTAGGACAAACTTGAGTGTTCTAATGTGTCGAAAGAGGTTATGGTGACTTCCTAGCGGTCCTAACACGTGATAAGGCATAATAGGACCCCTAGGAATTCCTCGTGACCCCTTTCGACACATTGGAATGCTCAAGTGTATCCCAAGGGGTCGTAGGACCCCTTGGGACACACTTGAGCTTTCCAATGTGTCAAAATGGGTCATGAGGACTTCCTAAGGGTCCTAATGTGTGATAAGGTTGTTGGGATTA
This sequence comes from Thuja plicata, assembly GCA_018584345.1. Lineage (NCBI taxonomy): Eukaryota > Viridiplantae > Streptophyta > Pinopsida > Cupressales > Cupressaceae > Thuja > Thuja plicata. Next base: position 390,999 of record MU226216.1, read on the forward strand.
ATGGGAAGTAGTATTGAGAGGAGAGGGGTGAATCAGTACCTCTAAAACTTTTTCATATTCATTAATCAATTAAACTTTATAATCAGTTGCATAGCCATTCAATATGATCATAACTATCTTTGTGTGAGTTGTATCAATTCATAAAATTAATAAATATGTGAGTCATTCATAGAAAAATTCATGAACATAATTGACACATAACGCAATATATGATATCACAGAAAACTCATGTTAGGAAGTAAAAACTATGGTGGGGATGGTCACTACAAAACTTCACTAGCTGCAGATTGGAAGGGGCTGGTTAAGGCTTACAATTTTGATCACTTCTGATGATCTACCCTATTAGGAGTATCAGTGGAGACCTGTTAAAGTCTACTCTGTTAAGAGCTTTTAGCAACACTATTAAGTGTGCACTCGGTTAAGAGATTTATATATTGGACTGTTAAATCCACGTTCCTTGAAAGGAATTTTTACACTTTGCTCCACTTGTTAGAATGATAAAAAATTACAAATTGAACTGGTGAATATAATCTCCTATTTCTGATACAGATCCTACATGTATCTCACATAAAAATATTATCACCTTAACCGTGATTGAATAATACCTCTAATTATTAGTTTCCTCTATTCTTGGTTCTACTAACCAAATTCTTCTTTTTTTGTTCTGGTTCTTGAAAATCTCAATTCAATCCATAGATGTGTTCATTATATTCTCCTCTCTCTTACACATGCATTCTAATGAATGATTACATCATCTATTTATAGATGGATTGACTTCATCGAGTTGTGATAAAAACAATGTTAACTCTAAGATCAGGTTTACAACTTACACCTAGATCTCCTAGTCTATGTGTTTTTAATCAATTAGACTCATTAAAACAATTACTTTAATGTTTCTTGTCCCTAAAGAAATGGATTTAAAATAATTAAATATCCTATAAATAAAATACACTTGCTTTATCTAACATGGAAATCAAATCCACCTTTTACGGGCTGTGTCCTTCAGTTTTTATTGTCAGTTGCACTGTATTTATTTTTTTGGTCTGCACTGTAACTTGCATTTTGGGTTCTACTTTATCTTTTTGCATTGTGATTTTTGGTTTACACATTACCTTGTGTCATCGGTTTTCTCTGTACATAGTCATTTTTGGTGAACTTCTAATCTGATCTTTGGTTTGCTATTTATTGTCTTTTGGTGTAAGCTTACCAAAAGTGTTGTTTGTATACTAATGAAAAAGTAATGTCATCAATCTCCCCCTTTGAAATTAGTATCAAAAATTGATATGTGCAAAATGTTGGAAAGTGACATTGCAAGCGATTGTTATTTTGTCATTGCTGTCAAACCTTTACTAGTGAGACTATTGTTATCTATTTGAGTACCATATCTCTTGTTGATGGAGAAGATTTAACAAGAAGACCAAGTGAATGGTTGAGTTAAGGCAATTCAAAGGGTATTTGATTAGTTAGCACTCTGGCAAAGTAATTAGTTGTTTATCTTTCAAAGACAGTTTTTCTGGCTGTTCTGTGCCGAGAAAGTTGCTTGTGCTGAGCAAGTTGCTTGTGCCAAGTAAAAGTTTCCTGTGTCGAGAAAAGTTGCTTGTGCCGAGTAAAATTTTCTTGTGACGATCAATGTTGCTCAATGCCGAGCACCATTGAAATTGCTGAGTGAAAACAATAATGAAGGCCGACTTACAGAAGTTTGATTATTGATGAGATTTGAGATCTCTGGCCGACTTAGTTGATTTTATTGGGATATGTAATGTTAATTAAAGATTGATCCATGCCATTTAATGTATGGGTAACTTTAATTAATGCATGGTTTTAAGATTTAATTAGTGACTACTTTGGAGAAGTAAATATAATGCAAAGATGGAATGATCCTTTGGATCTGACCTAAACTAAGATCTACGATCTTGTTTAAGCAGCAAAAGATTTATCTGACCTAGACAAAGAGGTTTATAATAATCTAAAAGGGGTTATTCATATAGAGAAAAAATATAGATGAACGCATGTGTATACAAGAGGTTTCCATTGTTAATTTACTATTTAGCATGATCTAGCAGAGAAGGCTGAATATAGAGGCATAGAGTTTCATGTGTGATTGCTTGAAAAATTTCCAAGTAGATCAGAAGGTTGAAATGACAATGCAGGCTACCCAGTAAGTTAACATCAGAGCTGTAATTGTATCTGAATTGCAAAGTAAGTTGTATGTACCAGATCACAAACTGCTGATTACTTTCTTACCATTGTATCAGTTAAATCCTTTAACAAGGTTGACTTAGCAGTCATTTGTATAAATCTTCTAACAAGGTGACATTTAGATTGGAATGTTCTAAGTCCTCTAACAAGGCCACTCCTGACAGGGTGATTAAATCCTTTAACTAGGTCACACCTAGCAGTGTGTTATTGTAACCTTTAACAGGGTTGGCTCCTCACAGGGCATCACTTCAGAAGAGTGAAAACTTGGTAGCATGTTACTAGTGGTTTTTCCCATATTGGGTTTCCACGTTAAATACTTGTGTCAACTTGTGTGAATGATTATAGTTTTCTTTACTGTTATGTTACTACAAGCTAATTTCAATTGACAGTAAACTGCATGATTAAAGTTGTTGATATATTCTACTGTTGCCAAGTAGATCTGAAGTACATAAATTTTTATTTGCTACATCTAAAGTTTATGACATTCAACCAAGTACATTTGTTAGTCAATAAATCTTCGACCAAGTACATAAAGTTTTATTTGCTACTATTGGTTCTCAATAAATCTAAGAAAGGAAAGAAACATGTGGACAATGATAATAACACTTCTGATGATGATCTTGAAGAACTTGAAGCACTCATGGCAAAAAGACTATCCATAGGAAAAGGAAAATATAAAGGTAAACTTCCTATCATTTGTTTTTCATGCAACAAAGTTGGCCATATAGCTGCTAGATGTCCTAAAAAATTTGAAAAAGATGAAAGAAGGGACAAAAAATACAAGGAATATAAAGACAGAAAGGATGACAGAGACTTCAAGAAATATAAGGACTACAAAGATAAAGGTAATAAATCTTGTTATATTGCTAAAGAAACTTCTGACAATGACACTGATAATTCTGATGACAATGATATAGAAGTTCTTTATGTTGCAATGAAAGAAGATTCTGATGATGATGAGAAAACTGCACTAATATCTTATATGAGCAAGAATGATCGATGGATCATTGACAGTGGTTGTTCCCATCATATGACTGGTGACAAAGATAAGTTTGAAACCCTAAACCAATGTAAAGGAGGATATGTAAAATTTGGTAATGATTCGTCATGTCTTATCAAAGGAAATGGATTGATTAACCTGACTGAAAAAATAAGATGTGATGATGTGTATTGGGTTGATGATCTAAAATACAATTTGCTAAGTGTCGCACAGTTGAACAATTCTATTTACAAAGTTGAATTCCTTCGCAGAAAAGCTAAGATCTATGATTCCACTGGAGAATTAGTTGGAAGTGGTGATGAGACTAAAGGTAATTTATTTTATCTAGATTTATTTGAAGAAACATGTTTGTTTACACAATAGAATGATGTTTGATTATAGCATAAAAGGTTTTGTCATGTGAACTTTGATAACTTGGTAAGCATAAGCAAACTAAAAAATGTCAGAGGGCTACCTAAGTTAAAGAAACCTGAGAATGATATGTGTAAACAATGTCAACTTGGAAAGATGACTAAGTCTAGTTTCAAGAGTAAAACATATGTATCCGAGGAAATTTTGGAATTGGTCCATACTGATCTCTGTGGTCCCATTGGAGAAAGAAGCTATTGTGGTGTTAGATACTTTATTCTATTTGTTGATGATTATTCAAGGATGATGACTGTAATGTTTCTCAAAGAAAAATTTGATGCATTCCAGTTATTTAAATGGTACTTAGCTAAAGTGGAAAAGGAAACAGGCAAAAGTTTGAAATGCTTAAGATCTGACAGAGGTGGAGAGTTTATTTCTAATGAGTTTAACAGGTTTTTCAATGACCGAGGAATAAAGAGGTGGATTTCCGCACTTAGGACTCCTCCACAAAATGGTATTGTTGAACGGAGGAACAAATCTATTATGGACTGTGCAAGAACAGTAATGATGGAGAAAAATGTTGCACAAAAGTATTGGAAAGAAGTTTTAAGTATTGCAGTCTATACACTAAATAGAGTTCAAGTCAAGAAAGGTAAAAATGCTACACCTTATGAACTTTGGTATGGTTATGCACCTGGGTAAAAGCACAATAATCTGTCACCCTTTTACAAAGGAAAAGGATGACAAAATCAAAGTTGTTCAGCTTCAATAGTATAAGGTGACATTTATGTTTGGAATTTGAAGATGATGTAAACTAATAAAATGTTTTAAAATTGATGAAGTTTATGATTAATATTCCTTGGTTATTCAACCAAAATCAAAGCATACAAGTGTCTGAACTCTAATACTAACAAAATTGTTGAAAGTGCAAATTTGTAAGAATTGATGAGTTTGCAGAAAGAAATGAAGCTAAAAGTACACAAGAACCTGAAAGCTATAGAGTTCCAAAAGTACATTATGTACTTGGTCGAGGAAGGAATTGACTACGGTGAAACCTTCACCCCAGTTGCAAGATTGGAAGGTGTTAGAACCTTACTTGCATATGCAGCATACAAAGGATTCAAAGTCTATCAGATGGATGTGAAATCTGCATTTCTCAATGGAATTTTGGAAGAAGAAGTATATATTGAACAAGTTGATGGTTTTGTAGACCCAAACAACAAAAATATGGTTTGCAGATTGCACAAAGCATTATATGGATTGAAGCAAGCACCAAGAGCATGGTATGAGAGATTGCATAATTATCTAATCAAGATTGGATTTGCAAGAACTAATGACAACAACAACCTATACTTGAAGACAGAGCAAAGTAAAGGTACATTATTAGCTGAAATTTTTGTAGATGACATCATATTTAGTGGACAAGATGTGTTATGTCAAAAATTTGCAACAGAGATGTAAATTGAGTTTGAGATGTCTATGTTTGGTGAAATAAAATTCTTTGTTGGCTTGAAAATTTATCAAATGAAAAATGGTATCTATATCACTCAATCTAAATATATCAAAGAGATACTAAAAAATTTTGGAATGGAAGAGTCCAAACTAGTAAGTACACCCATGGCTACTAGACAGAAGCTGACCAAAGATGATGACACAAAAGAAGTGAATCAAACACTCTATAGGTCAATGATTGGAAAACTATAGTATGTTGTTCACAGTAGACTTGATATTGCACTAGCTGTTGGGATCGTGGCAATGTTTTCTGCTAATCCTAAGGAAACTCACATGATGTCAGTCAAAAGAATTCTAAGATATTTAAAAGGAACTGAGGACTATGGTCTATACTACACAAAGAATGACAAGTTTGAACTCAGATTTTACACTGATTCTGACTGGGCTGGAAATGTTGATGACAGGAAAAGTACTACTGGTGGAGCATTTCTTTTAGGAAAGAGATTGATCTCCTGGACAAGCAAGAAACATAATTGCACCTCACAATCTACAGTTGAAGCTGAGTATGTGGCAACAACAGTTAATTGTTCTAACATTGTGTGGTTGGAGATACTATTGAAAGGTATGAAGGAAGAAATCACTAATCCAGTTGTTATATATTGTGATAACACAAGTGCTATTAATATTTCTAAAAATCCTGGGATGCACTCATAAAAAAAGCACATAGCTATCAAATATCATTACTTGAGGGAGCTAGTTCAGAGTAAAGATGTAAGATTGGATTATGTGAACACTAAAGAACAATTAACAGACATATTCACAAAAGCACTACCCAAGGATGCTCATGAGTATCTGCGAGGTAAATTGGGGGTGATTCCCCTAACTGAGGCTAATTAATTTTTGTACGGTACTGTTGCATCAAATATTACATTCAAAATATTTGACACATTGATGCACAATAAGTCATACTTTAGGATGTTGGCTAAAGTTGTGAAGATGAACAAGGACAGAAAAGACAATCAGTCATACTCAAGATGACAGGATCAGCATGATACTGAAGATACACATGATAAAGACATTGACGTCTTTGGCATTGTTGTCAAAGAGGGAGAGATTACCTATAAAGAGGAAGAGTATAAAAGGGAGAGATTACCTATAAAGAGGACAAGATAGCTGAGAAAATGAGATTACCTATAAATTAGATTACCTATAAAAGAACTTGAAACTATTGATGACATTTGTGTTTATATTGCAAATTATGGATCCATTACAGATCCACACATTAGAAAATGGGAGAAAATAAATCAAGAAGATCTTAATAAAATTGAGGAAGCCATGATAGCTAAAATGTATAACTTTAAATATGTACCCATGCAATTTGAAGGAAGTTATGCTCCATAGGAACTCTTGGATAGATTATCTGCCCATTGGACATTTTCTTGGACAAATGAGAAAGAAATCAGAGAGAGTACTTGTTTCTCTAATGCCACCTGAATCTAAAAAGGTAGAGATAGATGAGATGATGGAGAAACACAAAAAGGAATTCTCACCAAAGCTAAGGGCATATAAATTTCTTGAAGGCAAGTTGATTGAAATTTAATAGGAAAACCACAAGAAATGGTGCAAAATCATGAATAGACTAGTTGAGAAAGACAGTCGGGTGCCAGAAAGAAGTTGAGTCCACTTTACGGCCAAAAAGTGGAACTATTTTTCCTATTTTTTCAAATTCATCCTGTTTGAGATGAATATTTGAAGCACTTAGAGATTGAATCTTAAAAACATTCAATAATAGAATTTGTATTACTCAAAGTCTAATTTCCAACTATGTAATTTATTTTAATACCCAGATGATAAAATTTCATGTTCAATAGTAATTACAAAAACCCACATTTTAAAAGTCATTATTTTAGGACCATACTATGCCCATGTACGACAAGCAAAATTTGACCTAAATGAAACTATTTATCCTAATCCTTTTGGGATATGGTATGTAACACAGCTAAGATTGATGAAAATATTTTTTTGTATTTTTTTGTTGAATATATTTTTTTAATTAATTTTTTATCAGGCATAATTGTTGTTTTTAAAATCTCTCATGTACGGCAAGCATAATTTGACCAAAACGTATGATTTTTTAAATTTTTTTTTAAGTGTGTAGAATTGTCTCTAGTTTGATGTCATATAAGTTTTGTTGCAAGAAAATTTCAAATAAAAAGTTTATTAAAATAACAAAATATCCTATTATCTCTAGTCTGTGGACCTATTTCAATAGAGATTTAATGAAAAATAGAAATTTTAATCAAATTTTTTAAAAAATTACATATTTGGAATCTACACAGTCTGATCTATATTGGGTTTTTATTTTGTCAAAATATTCCTCTGGAAAAGTCTTCAGGTATATGTCTAAAGTCCTTATTTTGTATGGACACTAGTAGAGCCTTCAAGTTGCAGGTCAAAATAGGTCCAAGGCTATGGTTCGGCTACCCAAGCCTCTTTCCAAACCAAAAGCCAACAGTAAAAGCGGGCTTGAAATTCAATTTTTTTAGAAATGGGATCTTGTTTAGTAATCGTTACCCCATTTACCTTTTTTCAAATTCATAGCATATAAATGAATCGATGGAAGGTTTCGTATAAAAAATAATATTTTTTTCAAAATGGGACCCCACTTTGGAATGGGGTCCCGTTTCATTTTTCAAAATGGGACCCCATTTTGAAACAGGATCCTGTTTCATTTTTCAAAATGGGACCCCGTTTCTAAAATTTTAGCCTTGGGACCTCGAAGCTGAATGAGATCCCATTCATTCTAAGCGGGAACCCGTTTCATTGAGTGTGATTTTGCGAATTTGGCTAAGTATGAAAGTTCCTAGTGAAGTGGACTCATCTTCTTGCTTCAACCCAGCCCTGACAAAGACCTTCAACAAAAGGATGTTGATAAGGAAACTCAAGATGATACATCCATTGAGTTGGATAAAGAAGAAGATGATACAATTGGGAATAAGACTGCAGATGTGGCAGATGAAACATGGGATGATACCACAAATGACAATTTTGTAGATACCAATGTCATCAAAATTACAAATGACCTAGCAAATGAAATCAATAAGGATGAAGATGTCACTGTTACAAAAGATACAATTGATGAACAAGACACAGCAATTGATGGTACACAGGTGAAAATTCTAGGCAAACTACCAATATTGATACAAGCTATCAATATCATGCAAGAAACAAGTAAATCACTTGACAAGGAAACTCCAAAGGATGCAGGAAAAGAAGAAAATAAAGAAAACACCGATGGTCAAAAAGCATCGGATATACTCAAGATGTAACCGACACTAACAAGGTTATAGAAGGATTTAAGGACAAAGATGTGGACACTAAAGACAAGAATGAGAACACAAAGGCAGATGATGCAAAGGACACCAATGAAGGAGACAAACCAAAAGATGGAACTCCTAAGAAAATAGACAAAGACGCTACCGACAATGTTAAGGTGAATGTGGAGACGTCTGCACACACCCGACGAGCTGAAACCGATACCAAGCAGTAGAAAGAAGCACAATAGGTCACGTCATCAAGTACAATAGAAAAGGCTAAGAAATTAGGAATGGTGGTACATTCTACTGAGTCACAGAAGAAGAAGAAGAAGACAAAGAAAAACAAGTTAGAGGTTATGCTAGATGAAATCATTGAAATACCGAAGTGTGACCCCTCTACACTTGACATGGATGCACTACAATAATATGGAGAGATATGCCAGAGGAAGACATTAAAAAAAAAGATGAAGAAACAACATAGGGACTCCATGGTACTGGAGACAACATAGGACATTCTACATCAAATTCTACCCAATGTTGATATTGATCAAAGAAAGCCTATACTTGATCAACTAGCTACCCTCATCAACGTAATCACAGCTCAGAACATTGATGCTGATAAGGCAATTGAGGAGAGAGAATAAATGAAATACCAACAAAAGATCTTAGAGAACATCAGCCAAGACGTGGTAGAGAATAAGATAAAGCTATCAGAATTCATATCTGAATTAGACCCCATCATATCTGAAGATATATCCTTAATTCAAAATCTAAGCACAATATAAAAATTCACTAAGGAAAATAGTGACAATATAGCAAAGCTTGATACAGATCTAGAAAATAGTGCTAATATCTTAACCGCGGATGGAGACAATGCAGTCAAACTACATTACGAAAAGATCATTGAGGTAAAATGGTTAATGTAGGAGCTATGGGAGGCAGAGACACATTTCAAAGAAGAAGTAACCAAGATACAGGCTCAACTTCTTCCAAATCTTACACTGCTACAATAGCATATTAGTTCTGCAAGGAAACTGATAGGAACTCCTGAGATGTCTGTAGTAGATAGCATCTATGATATGCATTCAAAGATAACACTTGAGCATATGGCTCTAGAAACCCTAAGAGAGCAATGAGAGAAAATGATGGAAGATATGAAGTCTTCTCATTCACACATTTTTGATAAGCTCTAAGGTAAATGACCTTTGCCCTTAATATCAAATAAAGGGGGAAATGATATAGGTACAAAATAAAAGGAAAATGTTATGGGAAAAAAGGTGTGTGTGTGTGTGTGTGTGTGTGTGTTCATAAAGGGACAATGATATGAAGAAGGAAAATATATCATATGTGCAGATATACCAGCATATACATAGGGGGAGTCATTAAGTGACTAAGGGTTATATATGTTGTACTTTTTCTTTTAATTGACGCTTCTCGATAAATGTAGGTAGTCTATACTTTTAGGTGTATACTGACGGGTTTTAGTATATATGCCCAAAATCATAGTTCTTACATATTTCAACAAGTATAACCATGATGCATCTTTCTTATGCTAATTTGGAATTATTTCATCATATTATGGAACTGATGTAAAGTAATAGCTTAGCATTAATGTTGTTCCATACTTACTTGTTCTTCTTAGGTGAGGTTGGTGATGTCACCGGATCCATTGGATGGGGTGTCACCATTGGAATTGCTTGTTCCATCTTAATCATTGCTTGAATATTTTCTCCACATCTTGTCTCTAGCCTTTCGGATATCTTCAATGGTGTTTCCATTGGGATATGTGCTTGTCTTTGTCATTCGGTCTCTGCAGTCTTTCATGAGATGACCAACTTTATGACAGTGTAACCATGTCATTCTGTGGTTAGTGCAACCTCTAGACTTTCTAGTCCATAGTTTGATATAATTTGTAGCAATCTGACCATATCTTCCACATGTTGTACAATTTGTCCAAGTATTGTAGTCCCATCCATACTGATTACCGACATTCTTCAGTTGATATGGAGTTTCTTGACCTTTTGGATTCCATACTTGCTTTTTCTTTTTCCAGCATTCAAGACTTGTGTGCCCATTCATTTTTTATGTAGGGCAGTATTTTTCCATGTAGGTTTCCTTCTTTGGTTGACCCATCTGAGACTTACATTAATATGCTTTATGTCCTTTCCTGTTACATTTATAACAAAATCCTATGAATGAAAATGTAGATTTAGGAATACCTTTCATTTTACCTCTACATACATTTGATGTGTGGCCTTTCTTTCCACAGTGTTTGCATGTAATCTTTGCTCTTCGATTTTCATAGACATTCTTTGAATTGGGTTGATTTGATGATTCTCCATTTTTGGTTAAGCCTAGACTGTTATTGTTGATGATTCTTCATTGTCCTTCTAGAAAATCATCCATTATTTTATTTCTCTCTTCAGCCTTTCTGATAACTTCATTATGTTGTTGTTGAATTCTAACCTCATGCTTTATTTTTTTATTCTCTTCTCTTTTTTCACCAATAATGTGTATTCTTTCAATGAGTTCAACATTCATTCTATTTTCTTCTTGACTCATAAGAATAATCTGATTTGTAAGCTCATGGTGATGCTCAACATGTCTTTGAATTTCTAACTCCTTTTCTTGTAGTTTCTCTATAATATTCCTCCCGTCATCAGTAGCTAGTGTTCTCTATTTCAACTTGTCTAGCAGAACGCATCACATTAATCATTCTTACCATATGGGTCTCTTGACCAATTTGCAACATCTTTATTTTCTTTGTCAGATGTTTATTGATCTCCTTTAGATTTGTGACGTTCTCTTCTGATGTATCTGATGCTTTGCTTGCATTTGATCTTGAAGACTCAAAGAAATCTGGAATCTCTTCTTCTTGATAATCTTTTACATTTCTCCGAGTTCCCATACCTTTTCTTTCATCAATCAACTGTCTCATGTTGATTCTAGCTTATTTATACTGTTCATAGAACATATGAATTTCAAGCTTTTTGTTCTCAATATTTTTATCGAGTTTGTACTTCTCCATTATATGATTTTTTCTCTTAAGCCTTTAAGTTTTCCAAGAAGAGACTTAGCTCTGATACCAATTGTTTGGATTAATGGGAAGTAGTACTGAGAGGGGAGGGGTGAATCAGTACCTCTAATTTTTTTTCATATCCTTTAATCAATTAACCTTTATAATCAATTGCATATCCATTCAATCTGATCTACACTATCTTTGTGTGAGTTATATAAATTCATAAAATTAATAAACATGTGAGACATTCATAGAAACATTCAAGAACATAATTAAAACATAACTCAAGATATGATATTGTAGAAAACTCCTGTTAGGAAGTAAAAACTACGGTGGGGATGGTACCCACAAAACTTCACTCTCTGAAAATTGGAAGGTGCCTGTTAAGGCTTACAATTTTGATCACCTCTCATTATCTACCCTATTAGGAGTATCGATGGAGACCTGTTAAATTCTACTCTATTAAGAGCTTTTAGAAATACTATTAAGTGTTCACTTGGTTAAGAGATTTCATATTGGACTATTAAATCCACCTTTCTTGAAATGAATTTTTACACTTTGCATCACTTGTTAGAATCATAGAAAATTACAAATTGACCTGGTGAATGCAATCTCCTATTGCTGATATAGATCCTACATATAGTTCATATAAAAATATTATCACCTTAACTTTGATTGAATAATACCTCTGATTATCGGTTTCCTCTGTTCTTGGTTCTGCTAACGAAATTCTTCTTTTTCTATTCTGATTCTGGAAACTCTCAATTCAATCCATAGATGTGTTCGCTATGTTCTCCTCTCTCTTACACACACATTCTAATGAATGATTAAATCATCTATTTATAGATGGATTGACTTCATTGAGTTGTGATAAAAACAATGTTAACACTAAGATCAGGTTTACAACTTACACCTAGATCTCCTAGTCTATGTGTTTTAAATTAGTTAGACTGATTAAAACACTTACATTAATGTTTCTTTTCCTTACATAAATGGATTTAAAACAATTAAATATCCTATAAATAGAATAGACTTTCTTTATCTGACGTGGAAGTTAGATCCACTTTTTGCGGGCTGCAACTAACTTTCGGTTCTGTCTGTTGGTCATGCTTGACTGTCCTTCGGTTTTTACTGTCAGTTACACTGTATCTATTTTGTCAATCTGCACTGTAACTTGCATTTTGGGTTCCTCTACCAGGTTCCACTTTATCTTTCTACATTTTGGTTTTTGGTTTACAAATTACCTTGTGTCATCGGTTTTCTCTATACTTATTCATTTTTGGTGATCTTCTAATCTGATCTTCGATTTTCTCTTTACTGTCTTTCGGTGTTAGCTTACTGAAAGTGTTTTTCATATACTAATGAAAAATTAATGTCATCAAAGGCCTACTAGGACACCTAGGAAGTCCCCATGACCCCTTTCGACACATTGAAATGCTCAGGTGTATCCCAAAGGGTCCTACAACCCCTTAGCACACATTTGAGTGTTCTAATATGTCAAAAGTGGTCATGAGAACTTCCTAGGGGTCCTAATGCATGATAGGGTGTACTAGGAATCTTAGGAAGTCCCCATGACCCCTTTTGACATATTCAAATTCTAAAGTGTGTCTCATGGGGTCGTAGGACCCTTTGGAACACACTTGAGTGTTCTAATGTGTCCAAAGGGGTCATGGAGACTTCCTAGGAGTCCTAACATGTGATAAAATATACTAGGACCCCTAGGAAGTCCACATGACCCCTTTCAACACATTGGAATTCTCAAGTGTGTCCCAAGGGCTCTTATGACCCCTTTAGACACACTTGAGTGTTCTAATGTGTCAAAAGGGGTCATAGGGACTTCCTAGAGATCCTAACCCGTGATAATGCATATTACGACGCCTAGGAAGACCCCATGACCCCTTTCGATATATTAGAATGCTCAAGTTTGTCCCAAGAGGTCGTAGGACCCCTTGGGACAAACTTGAGCATTATAATGTGTTGAAAGGGGTCATGGGGACTTCCTAGGAGTCATAATATGTGATAAGGCCTACTAGGATCCCTAGGAAGTCCCCATGATCCCTTTCGACACATTGGAATGCTCAATTGTGTCCCAAGGGATTGTAGGACAAATTGGGACCCATTTGCACATTTGAATGTATCAAAAGGGGTCATGGGAACTTTCTAAGGGTCCTAACATGTGATAATGCCTAATAGGATGCCTAGGAAGTCCCCATGACCCCTTTCAACACATTCAAATGCTCAAGTGTGTCCTAAGGGGTCCTACGAGCCCTTGGGACACACTTGAGTATTCCAATGTGTTAAA